>PRKT01001221.1:101171-113903 GCA_003671525.1 Saccostrea glomerata | reverse complement strand
TGGTGCTGGTTCAATGATTTTGGACGTTCTATTCAGGTCTAGAGCTTGTGATTATGTCTGTCGCGGGTAATTTGACTGCAATAGGCATTTTATCAAATTAAAATAAGCTGTTGCTTTTATTTCTTTATAGCTTTTTAAAAAAAAGAATATTGTTATTTATCATTACTTATTATTATTCTTACCAGATTGTTTTGTACTTGAAATCGTCGTATTGTATAATTAGCATACTTTCTCTCTTCCAGGTTTCTTATGTTGATAGACCCAGTCTGGACTTTATCATAAATGGCTGGCCAATATTGGGTACATTTGTTCTAAAAGTTGAAATAAAATTGTGAACAAATTTTTAAAAAGATTGAATACATCGTATATGTATGCGATAAAATGCTTTTTAAGGAGACGGTCAATTTTTAATGGGGAGGGAATCTATTCTCTCATGTCCCTCACCGAAGTATGAATTACTTTTTATTTTGATCAAAATGTACATTGAAAGGACGGTCTTTGATGTTTGGTCGAAGAATCGTCAATTCATTCTACTTAATACTTCCAAAGATTTTGCTTGCTTGCCTCTACACCTCTAAAATTGGATGCTGGTGTTTAGTAATTTTTTTCTTCCGTCCAAAAATCTCGCATAGTTTCATATATTTTTGACAATGTCGGCCATTTTTTTGCAACATAAAAACGTCCCTGACATTGATAATACAGTAAATATACCAACATTCTATGCATATAGATAGTTACATACAAGTATCTTAACTATTGCATCCATGAAATAAAGGTTTGACCATGTCTTGATACAAATTACATTTAAAACAGTCGCAATGTCACTGTTAAAAAAATTGTATTGAGGCGCCAATAAGACATCAAAAATATTTAAGGACGCTCTAAACACTGCACATCAAAGAGCTCTGTTTATCGGTGATCTGCTCTTAGATGTATGAACAAAGATACATTGTATTGTTATTTACCGTTAATTACATAATTTATAATAGATTAAAATATTTTTAGCACTAATAAAACCAAGAGTAAGAATTTTAATTAACTATTTTCATTAATTTTTCTAATGTAAGTAAACAACAGTGATTTCTGCTCACAAATAGTTCATTGTCTTTGAACATTTTTTCTGCGCAAATAAGGCACGTACTCTATGTTCTAAATGAATGAAAAAGTCTCACTATACATATCTTTATAAGATATATTTTCTCTGAGTCCAAAACCAATTTCTGTTAGTGTTGAGAGCTTCCTTAACTACTCAGTAAATCACAACCTTTCCCCCTTCTTTAAGATTCGTCAAACACACAATGACGGGAATATCCTCCTGCCAAACCATCTTCCAAAAATCACCGATTGTCTTAGGTTTTGGACCTGGAATAATACTGTAGAAGTTAATAATAACATAAACTGACATAGATTTAATAATGATAATAATAGACTGCATTTTTATAAAATCATGCAATAATGTTTCTGTACTTATGAACAATATACTTGACAATATACCTTCGTCACCTGCATATGGAGTATATGTATCTCAGTTGATTCGATACGCAAGAGCATGCTCTACGTATGAACAATATTTAAAACGAGGTAAATTATTGACAAGCAAGTTGATGAAACCAGAATATTATAATTAGCAGTCTCGTGGTTCTATGGTCGATACAATAACCTTGTCAGCAAATACAATTTATCATTGAGTCAAATGCAGACTGACGTTTTTCATACTAATTGTTAGTCTATTATCTATACACTGAATTGACGACGGATTTTTCCGTTATTTCCAGATCATGACAAGGAGCACCTGGCGGGTGTGACCGATCAGCAGGGGATGCTCACTCATCCATGGCACCTGATCCCACCTCTGATGTTTCGGAGGTCCGTGTTTGAAATTGAAAACTGTTCGTTATCTCCATATCCTTCTTCTGATAAAGAAATTTCCTTTTTATAACTGTTTAAAAGTTTTTGACACACCTTGTGTTGCAATGTACGTTTGCCGACCAGCAGTATTCTGTTGATTAAAAATAAAATATTGATTAATATGATAATGATCTGATGATAATTTCTTTATTAGCTAAAGGATTACCGTATCTGTTGGGAAAATTAATTCACTGAAGGTAAAAATAAGAAATATATCAAACTTATTCAGAGGCACAAACATTTGTGCACAAGGAAGTTGTAACAGATTAAGTTTTTTACAAAGTTAGGCTGGTTAAATGACTATAAGGAAACGAGATTAAAAATAAAAAAGGTATTGTTTTGAAACACGTTACAAGTAGATGTTTTGCAGTAAAGTGCAAAAACATAATTAGTATGAGATCGACTATATTCATATAACACACTAACTCGCTTCTAAAATCATGGAATGTCAATGTGGAGGAGTAAAAATGCATTGATTTAAAATGTTATTCTAAGTTCAGTGTATATCTATACCCCCCGCTTGAAAAGCGGGAGGGTATATAGTAATCGTTATGTCCGTCCGTCCGTACGTCCGTCCTTCCATCCGTCCGTCTGTTACGCTTTGGAATAACCATCTCTTATCCGCAACTCCTCTCATTCCACTGAAGGAAATTCGATGAAACTTTCAAAGAATCTTTATTACATACTGCCATTGTTCGGGGGTGGGTGGATAACATTTAATGAGCTCATTGCTCACAGTATCTCTAGTTTTAAGATGTGCAAACCTGCATTAATTACTATAGTTTCATTTACCTGAATATAATTGGCATTGATGTAATCTCCTTCCTGTGCACTAACAGCTTTTAAAACGACTCGAGAATGATCGTCTGGTAATTGAATATAAATTCATATGTTTGAAAAAAAAAATTACAAATGGAAAAAAATCGATCAAGTCTTTTAATTCTATAACTCACATGGGAACGTAGTAGTGTATCTATTTTTCGGTTTGTTCTCTGGTGTCTTTGCTTCTTCGCATGAAAAAAGTTCACCTCTAGGGATTTCCTGTAAATTTTGTGCACAAAACTTCAGATGTTTATAACAAACTTGAGATAAACAAAAAACGATGGAAAATTATCACAGACATAACTTATATAATCATATCAATCAATTCTAAGTGCCAAAAATCCTAAACAAAAAATACTGTAAATTATATGCATTATACACTGTTATATGTATCTTTTTAACACCATTCCATAGATATATGTAAACTTCTATACGTACTGAATAACATCTAAACTATTTAACTAATTTTTTACTCATGCTTGAATCCAGCATTTTCAGCAGCGGACATTTTGGCTATTACTGTATTCAAATTTCTCACAGGTATGATTTTGTTTGTTGGACGGCCTTTTTTAGTCGTGTTATGAATGTCATCAATCTTACTTTGAACATCTGGCGCATGTATGCTGCTTTTAACTGAATTAAATCCATATCAAATTATCAAAGGTTGACAGAAAGTTGACAAATAAATGCAATTCTAAATTCCTTAACAATGTTGCTTTGATACAACTAGCTTTTAGAAAGTGAAAATGAATAAATAGCAATGAAAATGTGATTGATATTCAAATAATGATGTAGAAATGTACCTTTCGTCGAAGGGTTTCTTGGAATTAATTCCATCTCGGAGTTTGTTTCCTTGAGCTTTCCTGAAACCTCTATGTTTTTTTACAAATTTGAGTGCAGCTTTCTCTTTAATCTGCATGAAAACAAGAAGCTAAATTAACATGTTTCCCTGTGTACCCCTATGTACCAAAGTCCATGAATTGTTAGCAGACCGAAGTCAAAATTCGTTTATTTAATATCCTGAATTTTGATTAGCTAATTTGCTTTAAAAAAAGAAATCGTGCAAAATATTTCAATTCAAACAAATAACAAAATGTTTTCTTTTGAAAATTATTTAAAAGGTTATATTTATTTGAAAGTTGACCTACATCTATTCTCAAATCACGGTCGTTTGGCATGATCTCTTTCAAAATTTTGAGAATATAAAAATACAAGCGAATATCAATATTATGTTATGCGTTACGGATTTCCTCATGTGACATTTGTTGTATCATGCAAATTGCCACTGATAAAAATAATGATGTTCTTATATTGAGGGTTATACAGCCAGATTTGATACTTAACAAATATAACGGTAAGTGCAAAAATGATGATAGCTACAGCACATGCACTCAAGACTCCAATTAGAGTTAATGCATTCACAGGTTTAACTTCCATCACCTGGGGGTCTGTCTTCTCTTCTTCAAACAGAAAATTCAAGTTAAAAATGATGTTTAATATGTTAATCATATATTAAAAAATTACTCCTGAACACATTTATATTGAGTCATTTTTTTAAAAATAGCACTAAAGCTACATAGACTAATTTTAATATGATCAATTGGTTTTGCGTATATTGTCCTATTTTGGACATCATGATATATAATGAAATAAATTTTTACTGTTACTATACACTATGAAACAATTCAATTCAAAGCACATCTTTAAAATTCATTTCTTGGTTATGTTACGCTGTGAAATTTTGAGAATGAAGAAATATAAATGCGTACTCTACATTTGATAATTATCTCAGTGACTTTTTTCACGTATAAATGAAACATCGACCAACCTTCTTCGCATTTTCCTTGTATATGGTTACATGTCTTGTTACAGATCGGAGAACAATTATTAGAGCAATTTTTCCCAAAATACCCATTTTGACATGCTGAGAACAAAACAAAATAAATGTTAAAGAATAAATTTAAAAATCCAAAAGAACAAAGATGTTCTGTTTTCCATTTGAGAACAATCAACTTTATATTAGTCTAAGAATATTTATTCATAGTATTAAAAAAAACAGAAAAACAGTTTGTTGCTTACGAAGCGAACAACTTTTTCCTTTGTAGCCTTCTGAACACCCTTCAGTACAGGTTCCATCTTTGTTGTCGCAAATTCTCTTGTTACAGTTTTTATGGCATTGCTTATTGCAATTGTGTCCGAAGAAACCACTAAGACAAGCTATTGCGAAAACATTCATGATAAATATGCGTAAAATTAACAACTTAAAAACAAATAAAGCCAACCGAAAAAAACTCACCTTCATTACAGAAATGTCCAGAAAATCCGTGGTTGCAACCCAGTTCACAAAATCCATTTTCTTTATTACAGAGGGTGTTATTTAGACAATGGCCACTGCAGTTATGAATGCATCCTGGGCCAAAGAAACCATTCTTACACTCTAAAAATAATAATTTCAAAATTAAATTCTTTATTATTTGTTATGCGTCAAATATGACACTATTCAATGTTCTAGTTTTAAGCAAAACAAGATCCAATTTTAAATGTTTAAAAAATGGTATTCAGGATAAAGAATTGTTACAAAGAATAAACGTCATATACAGAAGCCTTAACACCGACCATTAAAGAGTGGCCAAGGTATTTTTCATCGGATATCAAACTCAATAGTCAATATGAAAATGTCAAAGAACTGCGAACGATAGTATTGTTCTCCCGCCTACCTCTAAGTCAATTTTCAAAAGTTAACATATTCGATGAATTTTTAATATATTTTATAGGTAATTGTATGGATTTTCATAAACATTACTTACTTAGGAAAACAAAGAGAGATAACTCTAAAAGTTTGGTAAAACTAAAGCTTTTTGTGTGATACGGGGGGGGGGGACATATGTTTATCGACAAAAAACGATAAAGATGCTTATTTTCCACCAATTTCAAAGCGATTTACAACTGAAACATGATCTTTTATTGGTATATTTATGTTTTATTTATTTGCCTAAGACATAAGAAGAGATATTAAGAACATTTGATCATATCCAAGACTATTTCAAAATTTGGTGACGTTTGAAACTCCGATTTCAATGGAAAATATCGTATACCCCCCTTTTTTCAAGAGCTTAAATTATGGATAATTTACCCTTAAGCGCTGGTATTAAAACAATTCATCAATTACCTTTGAACTGTTCTTTGTACTAAACAAAGATTTTATGGCCAAAAAACTATTTCTATTGAATTAAATGATTCTAAAATGTAGGCGGGAATCGAGAGTTAGCGTGCGTATTTCTTGGTTGTTCATGTCGCATGGCAGGAAAAAGGGTGCAATTAGAAGGTCCTAGTGACGACTGTTTCCAACTTCTGATCAAGGTTAAGGGTTTTTAAATGAATTGTTCAATCTAAAGGTCAAATTGTTTACACCTTATGGGTGGTTTTTTCATAAGAAAAAAAACAAGAAATTGTTTGAAAATGGAAACCTAGAACCAAATATTCAAAGTACATGTATACAGCCAATATTAAAGTTTGTACTATTGAGGAGGATTTATTGAAAAAAATACATATCTGTGAAATATGAAAGCGATAGCACAAGGTGTTAAAATTATGGCATGGTTGAAATTTTTCATAACTTCCTCAAACATAATTGTCAAGATCAAAGTTTAAAAAGTGTAGGCACCATTTAAAAGAGATTTATTTTCAATTATAATTACGTTGATCACACTGTTTTCCCATCCATCCACCTGCACAACCTTCATCACAATATCCAGTCACGTGGTTGCAGGTAATGTTTTTTTTACACATCCCGTTACACTTTTTTTACACCCTTCACCGTGCCAGCCCCATGTACATTCTGTTTAAGAAAAATGTATACAATATATTGGATCAGAATATCAATGTTTTGCTGAAGTTCTAATGCAATTATTATATTGTTAATAATTGTGATTAGATCTTTTACCTTTTACGCACATTTGCCCAGTATAACCTAAGGCACACTCCAGACAAGTTCCATTGACAATATTACATAGCTTTTCTTTGCAGTTTGAAGGGCAAGGTATACTACAGTTCTTTCCATAAACGCCTGCTTTAGTACAGCCTGATTGAAACCAAATTCAAAAAGATATTAATGTGTCAGAAAACTGTGATCTGCTATCTTAGCGAATTTTCTATTCAATTAGCTAATATAGACACTGTGATAAGACAGATAAAAGTTACAATTTTCTGGAATCATGCATGTATTTGTGGGATATAATTCTGCATGATTTAATCTATTTTATTTAATTTTGTAAATATTATGTGACAAAAGTGACGCCATATGCACCATGATCATTATCAGATGCTTTTCTATATATGTGCAAATAGTGTACATTTGGGTGAGAAAAGTCGTTTACCATCATTCACTTTTATTAGCTATGTCCAAGATTATTTTTGAAACTTTATAAGCAGGTAAATGGTCACTTCTCTTCAACATTTTATTTGGATAAACAGCTTGAATTATCGACGTACAGTTAAAGCAGTGGTTTTGTAACAGAAGTTACGCAAGAAATACTTCATATAACAGGATCAATTTTGACTGAAAATTCAACTTCAGATAGCACATTAATGAACTTTGTTTTGAATCAAATTGTTTCAATTTTCTTTAATTTTTCAATTTCTTATTTCAAAGCTACAACTGTCTTACTTATTCATAACTGTTAAAATTCTTATTAATTCCAAACATCATAATTAAAAGAGTTTAGCTTCAGCAGATTTTAAGATATGTTAGAGGAGATCAATTTTCGCCATTAACCTTTCATTGCGATATTTTTTGGAAGAAGTATTGAATGAATCCAATTGAATCCAATTAACAATGAATACATGCGTGATCGATATTCTGAAAATGCTATTAATAGTGAACATACTACTTGGAAACTTTATTATTTGGAATACTCTTCAGTCATTTAATACAAATGATATAAAAAAAAAAACTTATTAGGGACTAATTCACTACTTAAGAAAAGTCGGTTAAAAAACTAGAAAGAAATATAAAAAAGGGAAAATTAAGATCAACAATGACCTTTAGCATTGTATCTGTCACAATATTATAGATATTGCTTTAAATGCTCTTCAATACATATTGGAGTGTTTCACTTCCACGCATCGATGTTCACCGAATTGTAACATACAGAGCTGCTGCATCGCTTGGAAAACCTGTCTGTCAAGTTTATTCATATTTATAGTCAATTATCCAGAAGTTTTGGCCAGGTTTGTCAGATTAGTTCTGGACACTAAACTGTGTGGACGTTGTGAAATTATGACCCATACGTAGTGGATTGGGCGACTCCCATGTTGTGTGGAAATGGGATGCATTACTCAGAGTTACTGGTACATGTGTGGACGATTTGAAACCTTTGCGGGCAATTTAAATCCTGTATCGACCGTTTGAAATCTGGGCCTTTTGTTTTTGCATATGTTAGAGTATGAGTGACTACAATTCAGTAAGTGTTATTTCCTGTTTTTATTACAGCTGAACACGATTCGTAAAAGGAATCAGTCCGCCATTTTTGTTCCCGAGTCTCGCTACTCTGCAGACCCCTATATAAAGGGCAGGACTTGATCACTGTTAAGTGTAACCATTCGACACCGGTGTAGACGGATGTCTGCTATACAGGACACAGTAGCAAGAATAATAATGAAATACATCGTCTAATGCAGGAAAATAAGATACCAAATAAATTTACAATTATAGTTGTATAAGTTAGTGCAGTGTTGCAACCACTATTGAAATAACGACCACTATTGAAATAATTATATCAATAGTGGTTGAGAGTGCATTTCAATAGCAAACATAGTAAGTAACCACTATTCAAATAATTATATCAATAGTGGTTGAGAGTGCATTTCAATAACAAACATAGGTAAAAACCACTATTGAAATACAACCACTATTGAAATAATTATTTCAACAGTGGGTGTGAGTGCATTTCAATAACAAACATAGATAGTAACCACTATTGAAATACAACCACTATTGAAATAATTATATCAATAGTGGTTGAGAGTGCATTTCAATAACAAACATAGGTAATAACCACTATTGAAATAATTATTTCAATAGTGGATGTGAGTGCATTTCAATAACAAACATAGATAGTAACCACTATTGAAATACGACTTCTACTGAAATAATTATTTTAATAGTGACTGAGATTCATTTCAATAACAAACATAGGTTGCAACAACTATTGAAATTATGTTCACTTTTGAAATAAAGATTCCAATATGGATTGAATTATTGATTTCACTAGTGCATTAAACAATGAATCCAATATATATTGAAATAATTATTTCAAAAGTTGCTGACGCGGTGAAACTTTTCTGTAATACCTGTAGTATTTCAATAGTGGTTGAAACCTATGGTTACCATATTGAAATGCAATCTCACCCACAATTAAAGTGATTATTTCAGTGGTGCTCGTATTTCAATAGTGGTTGAAACTTATGGTTATTATACTGAAATGCACTCTCACCCACTATTAAAGTGATTATTTCGATAGTGGTCGTATTTCAATAGTGGTTACTATTTATGTTTGTTATTTAAATGCGCTCTCACCCGCTATTGAAGTAATTATTTCAATAGTAGTCGTATTTCAATAGAGGTTACTAACTATGTTTACTATTGATATGCACTCTCAACCAGTATTGATATAATTATTTCAATAGAGGTCGTATTTCAATAGCGGTTATAAACTATGTTTGCTATTGAAATGCACTCTCAACTACTATTGATATAATTATTTCAATAGTTGCCGTTATTCAATAGTGGTTGCAACGGTGCAGTATACAAACAACACAGATAAAACGTAACTGCAATAAAATATGAACAAAGGTAATGCAAGATAACCAGCATGAACACGGATCGCCGTTCCACGCCGATACCCGTGACAATAAAACAGTCAGGTGTAACGACTACGACGAGTTTACCCTAGTGTTGATGTATCGTAGAAAATGCTATCGAAAATGGCGTATACCTATCCACGAGTCGTGTTCAGCTTTAAAGGTTTCAGTAAAAAAAGGATTAGTTTATTGTATACATCTTTGTCGATACAAGGCGTAAATTTTCTTGTTTACAGGTTTAAACAGGTCGAGGAAACTACCTTATATGGATATTGTTGCGATTGCGCACAGAGGTGCTCACAGCAAACAATGGTGTAGTTTTTTTGTAGTAGACCAAAATGCAACTCATTGAGCTGATTGGTCGACTTGTCAGTCACGTTGGTTCTTCGCTTAACATGTAAATTTATTCCGACGTCACAGAAAATAGTTTCTTCGACCTGTTAAATATATAAATACAAGCGTTGTTACGGAAGACTATGCTTGTAATATAGTTTTTACATTTTCTACTATAAATCAATTCATTACTTTCAAATGAAAGTACAATAAACAACAAACACACCATTTGGACATAGCAACGACACGCAGCAGCTTTATTTGTACAGTGTGTACATAACATATGTAAAATATGAAAATCAATTTGTATATATACATGTTTATGTTGGATTGAATAAATCATGATAAAATTTAAACTTTATCGTGCTCTACGTGTCGTCCTAAACTGGTATTTAAACCACTATTCACCTCTTATATAGCTTTGCTAACGAGACCGGTTCTAAAGAACCACGTGATATTCACGAGGTATTCGAATGAAAACCTTGTAATTCCGAAAAGTAATTCATTATCACACCAAGTAGAAATTGATTTCTGTCTAATTCGTTCCTCAAACGAAAGAAATCATATTTCTACTCTAAATCCATTCATTACTTTCAAATTAAAGTACAATAAACAACAAACACACCATTTGGACATAGCAACGACACGCAGCAGCTCTAAATACAAAGAACGGGAAAATGAATTAAAGTATAAATATAACGCATATCACACGATTGATCGTGAAGTCCCAGGGAAAAAGACCTCAAATATATGAAATGATTTCGACACAGTTATACATAGAAGTATATTCATTATCCAATATCAAAATAGCACAAAAACACATTCCTGTGAAATATCTTGAATCCAATCTCAGTTCCTTGGATATGTGTCTATTTGAAACCCTGTCATTATTGGTACACAGATTAATACCTCATGATGCTTGAATTAAACGTAAGAAGACGATAACCAATAATACCTGGAAGAACAAATTTGATGTTAGAAAACTGATAGATACATGTATCTTTTAACTCTGAAATCAAAATCATCACCATTTTGGCTATCAAAACATGCATACTATCATTAAATGATAAAATGAATCAAAATTCCACCATTAGGTTAAAAATTTATGAATTGCACTCATAATTTTTTAAATTAAGAAAAATATAAATTTCATTTTTGGAGAATAATACCATTCACCTCTTATCTAACTAAATACATAAAAGTTTTTCTTTTAACTCCTTTTCTGTTGTCATCAATGTTGCCAAATGATGGCAATACCAAAAATATACTTTGGATAAACATCCATAAAATAATTTTATATAAAAAATTAAATATATCAAAATTATTTAAAACAAAATCTTCAAACTAAAAGAGCATAATATTGTGCAAAAACACTTTAAAAATTAAAATAACTAAAGTTCAATTATTGTGAATCAAGAACGCCTTTTTTTCCGAAGACATTCTCTTCAAATGGCAACAACATAACTGTGTTTGTATAAACATCCATTTGATAATCAAATTATAATAAAGTGGATTTAAAAGATTTTTTTTCTTTCTTTACCATCTGACTTCATGTATATATAACTCTCTAATAATAAATCATTCTCGTCTTTTTGAAAAAAAATCACAAATGGATTTGAAAAAACAACCATACAATCATACTATGATCAAATATGAAATATTAATTTGTCAAGACTGATCAAATTTCAATCAAATTCAAACAATGTCACCAAATGGCATCAAAACAAATGTGGTTGGATAAACATCGAAAAAATCATTTTATGATATAATTTATCAAGAAGTTCAGATTCCAATCAAATTTTACTTTATTTTCATCAGAATTATCAACCTTTACTTTACTACTTATGTAGAAATTCTTTCTACACCAACAAATCTCGCCAAATAGCATCACCACAAATGTGGTTGGATACAAATCCATACATTCATATTAGGATATAATTTATCAAAAAGTTCAAATTTCCATCAAATTTTACGTCGTTGTCTTTGTTGTTGTTGTTGTCGTAAACTTTTTCACATTTTCATCTTCCTCTCAAGAACCACCTGGTCAATTTCAACCAAACATGCCAAAACGTATCCTTGGGTTAAGGGGGTTCATATTTGTTCAAATGAAGGGCCAAACCTCTTTCCAAGGGGAGCTAATTATGAATTAGAGAACAATTAATGACGTTTTTAATGGCTTTCTTCTCAAGAACCACTGGACCAGGAAAGATGGAACTCATCTAAAATCCTTCTCAGGAAATGTAGATTCGAGTTTGTTCAAATCATAACCCTGGGAAGTAGGGTGGGGCCAAAATGGCCGATCAAAGTTTTACATTCGAATCTATAGGAACAAGAGACCCAGGGGCCACAGTGCTCACCTGAGCACATTGGCTAGGAAAAAGCACATATCAGATCACAACTGAAAGTTTACTGGGGGGGGGGGGGCTTGAATTTTAACCCCCTAGGGGTTCATGACTTGAACAAACTAGAATCTACACTACCTGAAGATGATTCGATATTAATATCACTAATCATAGCTTTGAAGTACTTGAAAAGATGATTTTAAAAGGTTTCCCTATAAATCCCTATATAAAACTTTGGTCCGCTATTTTGGCTCCACCCTAGCCCCGGGGGTCATGAATTGAACAAACTTGAATCTACACAATCTGACGATGATTCCACATGAATTTCATCTCTCCTGGCCCAGTGGTTCTTGAGAAGATGATTTTTAAAGATTTTTCCTATATATTACTATGTAAAACTTGGGTCGGCCATTTTGGCCCCACCCTAGCCCCAGGGGTCATGATTTGAACAAACTTGAATCTACAC
>PRKT01001221.1:65544-84227 GCA_003671525.1 Saccostrea glomerata | reverse complement strand
TTTTTTTTTTTTTTTTTTTTTGCTTGTCAGGTTTTTTGGAGGTACAATTTTTTTTTTTACACTTTCAATTTGCTTCCGACGCCAATGATATCCATATTTTATGCTCAACCATAGTAGCATATCTTAATATTATGAACGATTCAAAATTTGCAATATTACGAAGATATTTACATGCAGTACGAATGTGAACCTCTTCTAATTGCTCAAAAGTTTTGAAAAATCGCAGATTTATTCAATAGTTATATAATGTAAAAAAATATTAAAACTCTATTTCCTATAATTCAAAAGTAATGGCCAATGTTAAAATTTTATGACAAACAGTCGCATAGAGAGGAATCATTTTAGTCCCCTTAGGTTTTATTTGTAAGAGACTTAAAAACTTGGAATGGCTTGCTTACAGAAAACTAGTTTTGACATTCTCAGAAAACAAATAGTGACTTAAGTGTAACTTTAGTGCAACTTTTTTTTGCCCGGATAAATTGTGACAATATATAACATTTATTTCTTCATAATTGCATTGTGTAATCCATGTTTTTATTTTTAAATGCGTTGTATAACATTTTAAAATAAAATTTCCTATAATTCTGTAGAAGTTTTAGTGTAATACTATTCATATTTCATATTACACGGGTGTATTCCTTGTAACAAGACCTTCCATTTGGAGCCAACACATTAAACCTTGACCTCTGGAGTTTGACATACAATTAAGAGAATTCAGCCCTGGCCTTCAGTTGCTACACGGGGGCACCAGTGTTTCACAAACACATCTTGTTTCCTTATAACTTTTAAATTTGATTGAGAAGTATTTGGGCCTTCATATTGACGTCTTCATTGCCTCTGAAAAAAAAATAATTCCGAGCATTCTAATTTAAGGTTTCCGACCCCTTTTGTTTAACATTCATGCTTGACTTCATTAAAAAAACAACAACCTAGGGTGATATCTTTTTAACGTTTAGGTTTAGGATTAATATTTGACAAAATATACCATTTAATGACATCTCACCCACAAAGACACCAAAAAGGGTCTACAATTCTTTGACATTGCGTGTTGTATTTTAATTTATCCTAAAGTATTGTTTGTTTACTAAAATTAAATGTTTCATAGAAGATACCTTAAGTATACTTCACCCACTGAGTTCTTTACTTATTAAATAAATGACAGCGTAGTGCTGTGATCAGTGAGTTTGTTCTAAAGTCGCAACAGTAACTTCACTGCTTCTAACTTCTATGTGACGTGAAAACCGAATATTTATTGTCATGGTAATATGATGAAGATTAAAGTGATGAACGAAAGGTGCAACATAGTCTACTTTATTGAAATGTTGGTCAGTAAAATTCTCATATTCTCACTGAACCCATTTTGCAAATTTGAGTCCTGTCATCATAAAATACCTTGCATAATATATATTTTTTGATATCGTGTCAGAAGAGTCAATGAAAAAATTGAATTTAAATCTAATTTCTAAAATCTTCCACTTTTATGAATTCTAACTTCATCAATATCTTGGATTTTTATTAACGACATTGAAATAAACAAAATGTTTCCTTCAGATGAATTATCACGAGGGAAAACAGCAGAACAAAGTCCAAACCGTACATGTGCGTATAGCTGTGGAGCTAGTCTTGCGGTTGATGGAGATATTTCTTCTTGTATGGAAACAGACGTCATTGGAGGTAGTGCATCAGAAAATAGCATGTGGTGGCAAGTAGACCTTGGAGATACCTACAGTATAAGTAGCATCAGCATAGCCTTCAAATCACATGGTGACCAGTATGGTGCGTTTTATTGGTTTTATTATGTAATAATCATTATTATCATTTAGTTTTGAACCTGATAGTCGATATTATTTATTTTTCCTGATAGATTTATGTACGTCTTTCACGTGTTTGTTTGATTCGGTTTAAAAAGCAATAACAGTTTCAGCCTTTTATACACATGTATATACATAACCGAAGGTCTAAAAAAGCGTATACACATGATAATTCACACACGCCATACAATAAAGTTAGATCTTATTTCATTCTACAAACCTTTTCAATAAATATTTTTTGTATAGCTTCATTGTTACATTAAGATCATTTGCATGAAAAAGAAATCGACAACATATGTCGTTTATTTCTTCTGTAAATCACAATCTTTCAGAGAATACAAATATGAAAGCGGAATGAGATGGGGTGTTATTGGCCATCACAGAATTAACAAAAAAATACTATAGTAAACTATAGTTAACTATAGTTTACTATAGTTAACTATAGTACCAAAGTTTAAACTTTGGAACTTTGATTTATTATGGTGAAAACTTTGGAACTTTGATTAACTATTATAGTAAAAACTTTGGAACTTTGATTTACTATGGTAAAAACTTTGGAACTTTGATTTACTATGGTAAAAACTTTGGAACTTTGATTTACTATAGTGAAAACTTTGGAACTTTGATTTACTATGGTGAAAACTTTGGAACTTTGATTTACTATAGTGAAAACTTTGGAACTTTGATTAAGTACTTTAAAACCCGTGGAATTGTAGTTTTGATTCTCATTTTGTACATTTTATGAAATGTCAAGAATAAGATTTATTACAGATTCAATGAACGTTTTAAAAACCCGACTCGTCCCCTAAAAGAACAAAGTAAAAGAAATGATTTTAATGAATAAATTGTCCTTGCATCGATAAATAAGCAATATTTATGGAGAAAAAATTACTATAAGATAAAAATTCCGTCATTTAGAATCAAAATATTTGCTTTTTTAACATCAGTCAACATGTTTTTTCTACCGTTCAATGTAAATAATGCATTTAAATTAATTACTTTGAATATTTAAATTGAGATGAACAGCAAAAATCAGCCCGAACAAACCAAAATCATGGTCCTTAAAACAGATTAATAATTTAAAAAAAATATAAAAAAAACATACAAAAACTTTAATACTTTGATTTACTATGGTAAAAAAATTGTAACTTTGATTTACTATGGAAAAAACTTTGGAACTTTGATTTACTATGGTATAAACTTTGGAACTTTGATTTGCTATGGTGAAAACTTTGGAACTTTGATTTACTATAGTAATAACTTTGGAACTTTGATTAACTATAGTAAAAACTTTGAAACTTTGATTTACTTTGGAAAACTTTGGAACTTTGATTTACTATAGTGAAAACTTTGGAACTTTGATTTACTATAGTTAACTATAGTAAACTATAGTTAACTATAGTATTTTTTTGTTAGGAACCAGATCCTTTCAATGTAAAATTTATGCTAAAATTAAAAGTGAAATTTGCTTTTGTGAAAAATTTTAGTGACAGGATCCAGGCTACTCCCTTACCCCCATCCCCAAGATCGCTCTACCCAAGATTGTATATGTCTTAATGTTAGAATACTGTGTTCACATGAAAGTGGGTGCAAGTGAAATAGCTTTCAAAGGTTTTATACTCGTGTTATTAAAGACAAAATTTGATGACAATGATTCCATATTAGAGAACGAGGGCGCTTTTGACTGCTATTCGGCAGGAATCTGGGTGTACTTGAAAAGTGATAATTTTATCGAAATACCACATGGAATACAACATTTTTTTTAATTCATCGGATTCCTGTGAAAATGGGAAAGGAAAATGTTTCCCGAGAGTAAGGTTTGATTTCTTGAAAATTGGCTAGATCAAACAATGTCATTTGGTACAAAATGGTACATTTTTAAACACGTTTTTCTTTTTTTTCTACCTCTACTTCTCTCCATAATTTTGAAACATTTTTGTGTGCGTTTTAATTCATAGAAACGAACATTCATTTGAAAAAAAAATGGAGAGAAGACCTAGAAACCATAAAAAATTAACTTTAAAAAATCCAATTGTATAAATATGGTGCTTCTTTGTCCTTTTAGAATCCACTATTTATGTAGCGGTGATAGCTCAGTAAGATGGACTACCTGTTTAGTGCACTAGAAGCTGAAAGTTTTTTTTGACTAGTTTCATTTTGAGCACTGATTTATTAAAATTTTGAATGAGATAAATTTTGGTTCAGTTGCACTGAGAGCGAAATTATTCCCAATCTTCTATTCTGCTTAAACTTTGATATACACTTATCATCTATGCCTTTCATCTTATAGGCGTTTATTTTTTTTTTGTGAAGCATAACAGAATCATGTTATTGTACCTCCTAAGAAAAACGGACATCAATGTTACAATCTGACGAGGTATTTCAAACTAATTGAAAAAACCTCATGGCTATGGAATCCGGATAGGGCCACGCAGTTCACTATCGCATCATCGCACCATCGAGGTTTAGGTCGATAGTGCGATGAAGAGATAATGCAATGACGATGAAGCGATGGTGCGATATCGCGATGACGATAATACTATGGCGCGACAATGCGATGACGATGGTGCGATAATGCGATGACACGATGGTGCGATGACGTGATGGTGCGATAGTGATGAAACGATGGTGCGATAGTACGATGACGATGAAGCGATATTTTTGCTATCGCTCAATCCTGCTATTGCACCATCGTCATCGTATTATTGCGCCATAGCAATTTCGTCATCGCTTCATCGTTATCGCACCACCGTTTCGTCGTTATCGTGCCATCGAATTATCGCGCCATCGACCTTTAAGTTGATGCTCGATGGTGCGATAGTGAACTGCTTTGCCCTATCCGGATTCCATCCATGGCTGTGTTTGTAAAATCAGACATGCTATGGTCAGCCAACCAAATCATGGATATTTAAACCATCAATGTTTCGTACAAATGATTCCTGGAAATTGCACGGCAAATGCGCCCATCTTCTTTAGTAGGCCTTCAACTAGTTTTTCAAGTTGCACAGATGGTAAAAAACATTGTATAGATAGATTTATAGGTACATGAAATTATCAAAAAAGATAATAACTTATGCATACTTTTAATTACATCATTAAAAAGTTAAATAATTTATAATTGACTTTTCCGATGTTGTGTTTAAGGACAGGTAACTCAGGTGTGAAAAATGACCGACTAAGTGCCGATTTATGAGTTATCGTTTATAGGAATGACATATAGGCTGCTTCAGCATTGGTATTGTTATATACACAAAAGGGTTCCTTACATTGTTTTGTACACAAAAAGTTTTGACCAAGAGAAAGAGAATGCCTTCACTCTACCTGAAATAACAGGGTCAAATGAATGGGGAACAGACTATATTCAACAGTTTTAACTCTCTTTGACGATTATTATGAAGAAAAAAATTTAATGTCATGTTTTTTGTGTTCGCGCTTTTTCGCTTCCTGTGTAAATATATATATTTTTACAAGTAAATGCAACAATTGATCATCTTATTTGTGTTACTAAGCACGAAGGGGAACCACCGAGTACAAAAATTAAAATAGGTTAGAACTGAGAAGGAGGGTAGATTTCACTTTTTATTTTAATTAAAAATTTTAATTATATGCAGTAAACCGGTGTCCGCAACTATACAGTAAATAAGTTTAACATTGGTGCTAAATTTTAAAACCACTGGTTTCTACTGAGAGCAAAGAAACACTTGGGAAATGCTAAAAGCTGCCTTGCGTGTAAACAGTTAGATACCCCGAGCCTGCTCTAAACAAGTTTCAGCAGTGAGTTATCGTTCATAACACCGACCCCTAGCGGCAGTTGAAAGGCCTATCTTTAGCATAAGAAGAAATCCGACGCACATTTGAAGTATCTATAATGGTTTTATGGCGTTTATGGCCACGTATACACCCGTAATTGCAAGTACAAACAAGAGGCCCACGGGCCTTATAGGTCACTTGAATATCATGTAACATTTTTTGAACGATTGAATTTGGTTCATGTTTTAAACCAAAGGTCATGAAATTCACAATTAAGGAAGAGGGGCCATTACTTGTCATAATATATACTTAGCATGATTACTCTAGTTACTGGTACCTAGAGGTAGATCAGCGTAACAAAGAGAAAAATTAATGCACTTCCGCATTATAACCACTTATCCACTCACAAAAGAAACATTCACCCTGGGGCCACTTATTTCAAAAGTTTGGAAATTTTATCATGAATTCTATTTCATCATAATGGTTGATTAATAGCAAAGTGCATTGTTTATTTTCAGACTATGTAACCCCCCACCCCTTCCCGATACCCCTGACCCAGGTGGCATGAAATTAACCATTTTGCTAGATGCACCTTTTTTCATCATCCAGGTAAATATATATACTTAGATCATTGGCATAATACCCTGGAGCAAAGGAAAATATTTTCAAATAATTAAGGTATTTTCACTATATAATCAAAAGAAACCCCCTCCCCTTACACCAAATGGCAAAACCCCTGACAGGGGCCATGAAATTTACAAATTTGGTTGAGGCACTCTTGCTCATTATAACTATATACTAAGTTAGTTTATATACATTTTCACTATATAATCAATACAGCCCCACCCTAACACTAGAACCCCTGACCCTGAGGCCATAAAAATTCGCAATTTTAAAAGAGGCACTCTTATTCGTCATAACTATGTACTTAATTAGTTTATTTAATATCCAAATGTTCAAATTGTTCAAATGTTAACGACACACGACGCACGACGACGGACGAAAACGGATAGCAATAGGTCACCCGAGTGACTCAGGTGACCTCAAAAAGAAACAATTCCAAGGTAAACCCTGGGAATAGATTAATATCCGAAAAAAAACTATCATATTTTTTGATAGCGAGTGCAGAAAGCCAGGTTATCAAAGCCTGGTCGAAGAGAAAAATTCGAATTTTGCACATTGACCAAACGTTTTTTCCCGCTGTAACTCTAGACCCACAATGCATCCTTTGTTAAAGCTATATTTTCGTGAGAATACAAAGTTATATGACATAGTGCAAGTTTTGAATGTATTTTATATTTGGTTGACTTTGTCTTGGTATAAAAAAAAGACGGATAACCCAGTAAATTATTACTACTTAAAAACAACAACATGCTAATTGTAAATTATTTCATTGTACCATTAAATTTCAATTATTTGTTAAATTATTCTCATCTGATATATATTTAGTTGACAGAGACAGAGGCCGAATTGCAGGATTTTCACTATTTCTGTCAAACTCTTCGAAAAAAGAAAATGGCTGGATGTGTTACAAAGATGGACCAGAGTTACCGCCATTAAACTTCAGTACAGACTGTATTGGACATGGCCGCTACGTCATTTACTACAATGAAAGAATCGATGGTGAAACCTATCCAGATGAATACCAAACTAATTCTTACAATTTCCTTTGTGAAGTAACAGTGAAAGGTTAGTTTACAATTATAAGATATTTAACAAACAAGTTTCTGTATTGTATCTGTTTGGTATGTTATTTCAGTAACGTTTTTAAATGTGTTACATGTAGATGTTTACGTTTTATACACATTTTTACGAACATTTTTCTAAAATTCATTTATATTTTTGAGATTTGAAACAATGAAGAATTGAAGGAAAGAATGAAATGAGTGAATAATGCGTCTTGGAAAAAAATAAATATTTTACCCAATAATTGTTTAAAAAAAAACAAAACAAAAAAAAAAAACATATAAAATGAAACCATTCTTTTTTCTTTTTAGAATTCAATAGAGTATGAGTATAATATTCAATGAGTTTATTCTAATGAGACGCATTCTCAAATTTAGATTGTCAGAAGCTTGTTAGGGGAAAAAATGTTTCGCATGAAATGAACAAGTAGATAATTTCTAACATATTTATTTAAGGACATTTACAGTGAAATGCAGGTACATGTATAAGAGATATGATATGTCAATCTAAGAAGACGTAAATCTAGCAATATTTAGCATGTACAAAAGTTACCAGAGTTACCGCCATTAAACTTCAGTACAAACTGTATTGGACATGGCCGTTATGTCATCTATTACAATGAAAGAATCGATGGTGACACCTATCCAGATGGATACCAAACCCAATCTTTTAATTTCCTATGTGAAATACTAGTGAAGGGTATGTTTATCATTTAAGTTATCCAACCCATTTTAGGCGCAGTTTTTTTACCGTAAATATCCATCAATCGTTTATAAAATATTCCGATGTTATTTCAAAGCCTATCAAAGAAAAAAGAAGTTTTACAATAAAAACTTTCCAAAAATGTACAACTGTAGCAGTAATTAATTAGTGTACAACGCACATAGGTTAATTTAAAAAAAAACATTCAGTACTAAAACTTTCAATATGTGATGAGCTGAAAATATGTACATGTACATTTATTAAATTATAAAGAAAAAAGAAACGATTTAATATTATTTTTCTTACCCGATATATTTTCTAAGGATGTACAACACATCCACCGCCAAAATTTCATGTCTTTTTCGATTTTCGCCTTTTTATATTCATATTTTATTCACGACTATACCTACTATGTATAGATGCATATTTTGGAGAAAATCGTTCGAGTCATTTTATGACAGAAAAATTCAAATGTCATACCCCTTTAATTGTTTACAAGAAAATATTTAATTGATTGGTTTTCAAAAAAAGCCAGGATAGTCTAGCTGTAAAATTCCATTGACTTATTCTTTTAACAATTTAACGCACAAATAAAGTTATTTTTTTAAGTATATATTTTACGTCGTAGAAAAAATCTTAATTTTCTGTATTTTTTTTAACCGCCCCATTTTGAATAAATAAAAGAAATGCGCCCCTACCCCTTTCTTTCTTAATCATGTTTCTTAAGCATCTTTCATACTTAAAAGGATTACAATACACAGTATAAAAATCAAATCTGAAAATATCATTTGCTTTAAAAAGTTGTTGAAATCATATCTTATCAGAGTTAAGTATTTCTTATTCGTCCATCGCGATATTTTACGCATCTTTCCAGTTGTTTACTCAGTACTAATAAAATGGAGATTTCGTATTCATCGATATATTAAGTTATATCCTGAAGTGACGTCAATATTGATCAGTTTTCAAAATAGTTCAAATAATTATCTGTCATTTAATAAATTTGCAAAAATTTTGACCAAGCCGTGTACATTCTTTAATGTGCGCCAATATGACTGATATTAAAGCACGTTGAAAAGAAAATTAAAAAGAATTTTAGGTAACCTGAGTCATTCAAGTAACTTGTTGATATCTGTTTTCCTCTGTCGTTGTGCGTTAACATTAATTCTCTCAACCGCTCAACCAATTTCAATCAATTTATGCATGTAGCATCTATAAGTTAAAAGGAACAAAAACTGTAAATTTCATGGTTCCTGGATCATGAGGGATGGGACCAAAACTACTAAAATAAATGCAATCTCCTTTATCCCAAGACATCAAGCAGTCAAACTGTTGGCGTGATTGTAATGAACATTGCGTCTTCCACCAATATTTTGAAATCTATGAGTCTAGGGTCAGGGATTCTAGTGCTAGAGCGGGGATATAAAGAGTATATATTAGTAAAAGTGTCTTTTTCCTTTGGAAATCGTCTTCTCTGCTCCTCATATTTAATCAAACAGACTAAATGTATTGTTTAGATTGGCAAGGGTGTCTCTTCCTAAATTGTGAATTCCATAGCCTCGGGATTAGGCGTTCTGGAGTTAGGGCGATTTGAAAATGCAATAATCTTATAGAAAATTTGGAAATCTTCTCCTCCGCTCCCCGGTATTTAAAAAAAAACAACTACATACATAGTTATGATAAATAAGCGTGCCTCTTCCAAAATTGTGGATTTCATGGCCTCAGGGTCAGGAACTCTTTTGATTATATGGTAAAAATGTTCTTCTCTTCTCCTAGATATTACAATACAAACGTCAGACAAAGCTGCGATGAGCAAGGGTCCTTTTTCAGAATTGTGAATTTAGAAGCCCCTACTGTAGAGGAAGTGGGCTCTATTGATTATAAACTGAAAATGAATTAAGGATTTGAAATATGCTCCTTGGTATTAATCATCATATATGAAGAGCACGGGTGCCTTTTCCAAATTTATGAAATGTATCTCCCCTTGGTCAAGCATTCATGGGGGGTGAGTGATTACCAATTGTTGCTAATTTTTACTTATTAATTAAAGTGATTTTATTATTATTTACTAGTAGTTCCTTTATTTTGCCTATGGGTATTAAGTAGCCAAACTAAGCATGCTATCGCAAAGTTGTGACGATCGAGCAATGGTACCTCTTTCAAAATAGTGAATGACATTGCCCCTGGTTTAAAACACGAAACAAATTCAATTATTGGAAAGTAACTGTTTGATGTTCAAGTGGCCTATAAGTCGCATGGGCCTCTTGTTTTAAAGTCTTTTTTAATTCGTACTTTTTCAAAATACGTTGTAACAGACGTCTCATATAAATAATAAGTTCTTGCAAGGAACGTTGTACTGACTAGTGTTTATGTCCTAGATATAGAGTTATCGTTCTTTGTAAATTGTCAAAATTCCGTTAGAGTTATCTTTCTTGTATGTTTCCGCTGCAGCCATTGTGAAAAACGTGTTTTCATCAGTCTTCTTTTCTTGAGGCATATTGTGGCCTACTACAGTGTAAGTCTTTATTTGTTTGTCTTATGCATTTATGTTTAGGTGAACAAATGATATGTTTTATATTTTTCGTGTTTATACTGTGAATCATTTTTGCATATTTTTTGGAAATTTAGCTACAGCATCTCGGCCATGCATGTAAACACGTGGTTTCTGAACCAAACTTTTCCAACTTTTTATCATAAGTGCATTTATTTGAGAATTCGTTTAAACTATATTGATAGCTTAAGTAGGGAATTTATTGACTGTAAATCATGTAATTTGAGTAAGAATTTTTGCAAAATTTTATTGTATTCAAGCCCTGTTTGATCTGAAAAAGTATGGAACACAGTTAATGTCATAAGTCAAATTGAGTTTATTTGTATTTGATGTATGTAACTTCTGAACATTTTCTTGTAATTTTATTTTGTACTTTTTCAGCTTTTTACCGCATTTTCAATAAATGGTTATACTGCTGTCTCCGGGACAGTACAGTAAAAAGACTACAACTGGCCTGCTGTGAATGCCTTCAGCACCCTGACTCATCTCACAGGTCAACATGAGCGGAAGTGACCAATCCAAAGAGGTTGCAGAATCAACAAATCATGATCAACACTTGGAAGAAAATACGAACAGGAAGGTTACCATGACAGAGAAAGGTTTAGAACAGTTTGAAAGTTTATGTAATTCCCATGCAAGACGAATAGGAAAAGTATGGAGCATACTTGAGGTCATTATCAAGAGTGTGGAAGAAACATCAAGAAAATCATACACAATAGAAGAACTTACAGGTTTACATGACGATATCAAGAAACATGTAAATGAACTAGAAACACAATGCACCAACTATCTCGAATTCTTGAATAGACAACATTCAGATCATGGTGACCAAGAAATGGAACGTTTTAACATGACATTGCGAGGCTACAGAATATTGGTGGACTCAACATTGAGGAAGTTGAACCTGAAGATCCAAGATCTACAATTTAACGAAAATGCGTCTCAAGTCTCACGATCCTCAAAATCATCTAGCCGCAGTTTGTCATCAATTGCCACCAAGAAGCGAGCAAAAGCTGAAGCCCTGAAGGCTTCCTTAAAGTTTGCGGAAAACCAAGCAAAATTAGAGAGGAAACAAGCAGAGCTGACCCTTCAACATGCTATCACTGAAAAGGAAAGTGCCTTAGTGAACACAGAAATGACATTGTTAAACTTAAAAAGAGAAGCTCTTGAACTTGAAACTGAAGCCAATATTTTAGAAGAAGGTGAGGAAAGTGATTCCATGAAATCCGTCCTCAAGAGTTTAGAAGAGGAAGTGACGACAGTAAGAACAAGTGCGTATATAGAAAACATTCCACCATCTGGTACATTTTCTGATCAGCCCAGGACGATTTTTCAAGAACCGTTTGTGATTTCCCAGGCTCCACCACTTGAGATTTCACCGACCACAAGCCAAAGTACACATGTACCGACAAGCCAGAGTGCGCTCGCACCTAACTTGCAAAGCACTCAAACTTTACCAGAGGTGGGAACAACATCATCTGTTTCGGACTTCACCAGATACTTATTGAAGAAAGACTTATTGTTGTCCCGTTTAACAAACTTTAACGATAAACCCGAGTTTTACCCCACATGGAAAAACAGTTTCAAAGCAATTATGCATGAACTGCAAGCTTCACCTAGCGAAGAAATGGATCTTCTTGTGAAATGGACAGGACACTTGTCACAACGCCATGTCCTAAGTATTAAGGCTGCCAATCCTAACAATCCAATTCAAGCATTGACAAGGAGTTGGAATCGTCTCGACGAAAGGTATGGGTGTCCGGAAATGATGGAAGCAGCTTTGAAGGCAAAGTTATCTTCATTTCCAACTCTGACCAACAAGGATCTTAATCGCTTGTACGATTTGTCAGACATTGTAGACGAAATTGAAGCTGCAAAGGAGGATGCACAATATTCATGTCTTCTTTCATATTTTGATTGTTCTACTGGAATAACCCCAATAGTCAAGAAGCTCCCGCATGATCTTCAAGGAAAATGGACTTCTGTAGCAGTGAAACACATGACAGGAAATGGAGTGCCATTTCCTCCCTTCAAGGTTTTTGCAGAATTCATTCGCGAACAGGCGAGAATCAGAAACAATCCATCATTTGCCTATGGTGTTGACACAAGAGGAGACAAACAAGCCAAAAACAAACTGATAAATGTGTCCTCCAGGAAAACTGAGGTTTTACACCCAACAAAGGAAAACTCGTCAGACAGGAAGTGCCCCCTTCATCACACTTTCCACTCCTTGAATAAGTGTAAAGGATTCAGACTGAAATCTCTGGACGAAAGAAAGAAATTTTTGAAAGAGAACAATATATGTTTTCGCTGTTGTGACTCTAACTCTCACAAGATGCGTGAATGTAGAGCAACTGTGAAGTGTGAAGATTGTGACAGTTTGACCCATCCTACAGCACTTCATGTGAAGATTCAAAATAGGAGGCACTATGGCGGGGAGCAGCAGAATTCGTCTGAGGATGTGAGCACTGCATGTACACAGATTTGTAAAGGACAGTTTGGTGGCAAGTCTTGTTCAAGAACGGTACTTGTGCGTGTATTCCCACAGGGAAAACCTCAGCTAGCAGTCAACATGTATGCTGTCATAGACGACCAATCAAATCGTTCGCTTGCTAGCCCCAGATTCTTCACCTATTTTGATTGTGGTAGTGACGCCATAACTTACACACTGTCATCTTGTGGTGGTACCATACAAACATGTGGGAGAAAAGCAGAAGGATTTGTAGCTGAATCATTAGACCATAGTTGTACCCTGAATCTCCCATCTCTCATTGAGTGTGAGCAAGTTCCTTGTGTACGCGAGGAAATTCCTACACCAGAAGTGGCCTCACACTACAGTCATCTGGCAGACGTAGCAAATCTTATACCACCATTAGATCCAGATGCGGAAATCTTGTTACTTCTAGGAAGAGATGTGGTGAAAGCACATCATGTGCTCGATCAACGTATAGGACAAGGCAATCAACCTTACGGACAGAAACTGCATTTAGGGTGGACTATAATAGGAGAGACCTGCCTTGGCAAGACGCATGCACCTGCCAACATCACAACTTACAAGACTCATCTCTTGGGATCCGGTCGAGTATCCTATCTTCCACCATGCACAAATGAATTCAAGATAAGTGAAAACCTGTTTTGTGTGAAAATGAAAGCTTTGGTAAGAATGTTTTCGAAAAGACGAAAGATGATGAGAAGCCTGGATTATCTGTTGATGACATATCATTTCTAGAGATAATGGATAAAGAGTTCCACCAGAATGAAAGTGGATGCTGGACTGCTCCACTCCCATTTAGACAACCCCGTTTGAAGCTTCCAAACAACCGAAGTCTTGCATTGAGGAGAGCCAAAGCTTTAGAAGTTAGTCTACGGAAGGATTCAGTAAAAAAGGAACATTTTCTTACCTTTATGGATGAACTCATTAAGAACGGACATGCGGAGATTGCTCCCCCTTTAACTCATGAGGATGAATGCTGGTACTTACCTATATATGGGATTTACCATCCTAAAAAGCCAACCCAGTTGAGAGCAGTCTTTGACTCTTCAGCCAAGTATGGAGGGACTTCTCTCAATGATGCCTTGCTTACTGGTCCTGATTTCACCAACAGCCTGTTAGGAGTTTTGATGAGATTCCGCCAAGAGCCTGTTGCAGTTATGGGTGACATAAAGCAAATGTTTTATTGCTTCAAAGTTCGCCAAGATCATCGCAACTTTTTGAGATTTTTCTGGTTTCGCGACAATGATCCATCTCAGCCATGATAGAGTATCGTATGACTGTACATGTGTTCGGCAACCGACCGTCGCCATCTGTTGCCACATATGGGCTTCGTAGGGCAGCACTCATGGCAGAACCAGATTTTGGTACAGATGTGACAGACTTTGTGTTGAACAATTTTTACGTAGATGATGGACTTGCTTCCTTACCCACATCAAAGGAAACTATAGATCTCATGAAGAAGACGCAGGCAGCTTTGGCGAAAGGTGGCTTATACTTTCACAAGATCGCTTCGAACCAGAAGGAAGTCCTAAGCGTCTTCCCACAAGAAGATCTGGCAAAAGACATGAAAGACCTAGAATTTGGAATTGATCTGCTTCCAAGTCAGCGCAGTTTGGGCCTTAACTGGAACTTGGAAACCGATACCTTCTTCTTTAAGGTTACGACCAAAGACAAACCATTCACCAGAAGAGGCATACTGTCATGCATTAACAGCATATTTGATCCTCTGGGATTCCTAGCCCCTGTCGTCAAACAAGGAAAGAACATATTAAAGAACTTGGTTCTTGGCACTATAGACTGGGATGACCCCCTGCCTGAAGATCAACTTGATACTTGGAGACACTGGAGGGACTCGTTAGTTCATTTAGAAGATCTACATATATCTCGCAACTACTGCCCCGAGTCCCTTAAACGCTGTAAAGAAAAAAGTATACATGTGTTTTGTGACACATCGGAACTTGCTATTGTGGCTACATCATGACAACTTCCTCAGAAGGCAGAGTCACACTGGATTTGTCTTAGGAAAGGCAAAACTCGCTCCAACACATGGACATTCTATACCAAGGTTAGAACTCTGCGCTGCGGTGCTAGCGGTTGAAGTTGGATGCTCAATTGCAGATCATTTGTCTCTACAGATCACAGACTTTCAGTTTTATTCTGACAGCAAGGTTGTGTTAGGTTACATTTTCAACACAACACGACGATTTTACACTTATGTAACAAATCGTATCTCCTACATCAGGAAAATGACCAGACCTGAGCAGTGGGCTTTCGTACCGACAGAACAGAACCCAGCAGATCAAGCTACACGACCACCTCAACATTTGAAAGACAGCACATGGTTGAATGGTCCAACTCACCTGTCTCAGCACAGAGAAAGTAAGCAGCAGGACTTTGAGATAGTGAATCCAGATGGTGATAGAGAAGTAAGACCAGAAGTTACTTGTAAGAAAACCAACACATTGCTTCCATTGCTCGGATCTCACAGATTCTCGAAGTTTTCTACATGGAAAATTCTCGTGCGTACATTTGCATTTCTGCAACATGTAACAAGATCATTTGCTAAACAGAGTGGATGTAGTGGTTGGCATTACTGCACCAAATCACAGACTGTTGAAGCATTTCAAGAAGCAGAGAGACTCATTATCAGGACTGTTCAACAAGAAGTTTTTACAGAAGAAATTGATCGTCTCAAACAAAACAGAGCATTACCTGATTCAAGCTCTTTGCAGTCCTTGGATGTTTTCCTTGACCCGGATGGCATTCTCAGAGTTGGAGGCCGCCTTAACAGAAGTAACATGCCAAGATCAGAGATCAACCCTATCTTGGTCCCAGGAAAGCATCACATAGCTACTCTTCTTGTCAGACATTTCCACGACATAGCCCAACATCAAGGCAGGCACATTACTTCAGGAACCATAAGAACTGCTGGATTTTGGATTACTGGTAGCAAACGCTTGGTAGCATCCATAATCTACAATTGCGTAAAATGTAGAAAACTGCGTGGAAAGTTCGCATGTCAGAAGATGGCGGATTTGCCCCCAGACCGTCTAGAGCCAGGTCCGCCGTTTACCTATGTCGGCATAGATACTTTCGGCCCCTGGGAAGTTGTTACCAGGAAGACCAGAGGTGGCGCTGCTAACTCGAAGCGATGGGCTATTCTCTTCACATGTCTGGTTAGTAGAGGTGTGCATATTGAGGTTGTTGAAGAAATGTCATCGTCGTCATTCATAAACGCCTTCAAACGCTTTGTCGCTATCAGAGGAAAAGTGAAACAGATACGCTCAGACAGAGGAACAAACTTTGTTGGGGCCACAGATGACCTTCAGATCAATGCAGTGAATGTTGAAGATGGACCCTTGAAGGAATACCTATACGATAGTGGAGTTGTATGGCTCTTCAACCCACCACACTCATCTCATTTTGGTGGCGTATGGGAACGCCTTATTGGCGTGACGAGGCGTGTCCTTGATTCCATGTTTTTAAACATACCTCCAGGGAGTTTGACACATGAAGTACTGACCACCTTTCTTGCGGAGGCATCAGCCATAGTAAATAGCCGACCATTGGTACCAGTGTCCACAGATCCTGATGACCCTCTTCCTTTGAGTCCTTCATTAATCCTCACTCACAAACCGGACAGTTCTGTTGATTGTACACCTACTGACGGAAAGGATCTCCTTCGATCACAATGGAGAAGAGTACAACAATTAGCAGACACCTTTTGGAAGAGATGGAGATCCCAGTACCTTCAAACGTTGCAAAACTACAGGAAGTGGAAGCATGAAAAACGCAACTTGGCAGTGGGAGATGTAGTCTTGCTGAAGGACAATTCTGTGATTCGTAACTCGTGGCCGATGGGTAGAGTCATCAAAGTATTTCCCAGCGTTGACGGAAAGGTACGGAAGGCAGAAGTTCGTGTCGTGTATCATGGAGAACAGTTTGCCGTATATGTGCGACCTGTAACTGAACTAGTTGTTTTGATTCAAGATGTGTGAACTGTCATATCAAAGTTTTGTTTGAACTGAAGTATGAACTTCGAATATTGTTCGCATGATTTAGTATATTTTTCTCGTCACTGATAGTGTATTTTTTCTAGTCATTTTATGATTTATATAGTGATGTTTTTGTAACATCAGACGGGGAGTGTACTGACTAGTGTTTATGTCCTAGATATAGAGTTATCATTCTTTGTAAATTGTCAAAATTTCCGTTAGAGTTATCTTTCTTGTATGTTTCCGCTGCAGCCATTGTGAAAAACGTGTTTTCATCAGTCTTCTTTTCTTGAGGCATATTGTGGCCTACTACAGTGTAAGTCTTTATTTGTTTGTCTTATGCATTTATGTTTAGGTGAAAAAATGATATGTATTATATTTTCGTGTTTATACTGTGAATCATTTTTGCATATTTTTTGGAAATTTAGCTACAGCATCTCGGCCATGCATGTAAACACGTGGTTTCTGAACCAAACTTTTCCAACTTTTTATCATAAGTGCATTTATTTGAGAATTCGTTTAAACTATATTGATAGCTTAAGTAGGGAATTTATTGACTGTAAATCATATAATTTGAGTAAGAATTTTTGCAAAATTTTATTGTATTCAACCCCTGTTTGATCTGAAAAAGTATGGAACACAGTTAATGTCATAAGTCAAATTGAGTTTATTTTGTATTTGATGTATGTAACTTCTGAACATTTTCTTGTAATATTATTTTGTACTTTTTCAGCTTTTTACCGCATATTCAATAAAGGTTATACTGCTGTCTCCGGGACAGTACAAACGTAAAACAACATAAAATCAAACCGAATCCAATCAAAGCAAGATATAAAATCAAGAATATACTTACGACAAAGGGAAACTACAATGTCTGAATTAAAAAAATAAATCTTCACACATGTATATATATATATATATATATATATATCATGATTATTCTATCATTGAAAGAATTAAGAAAGAACTGATAATTAATGGAGAAACTAATTTTAAAAGCTTAGTTATGAATACATTTTTTGCAGGTTGCAAGAGAAAGGGAGTTTATGGAACCGAATGCAATACCTCCTGCCCAGAAAATTGCCTGCATCAGAGATGTTATCTACTTAATGGGAGCTGTCTAGAATGTAAACCTGGATGGATGGGACAAATGTGCAAAAGAAGTACTTATCGGATAAATGTTCAATAATGCCTAGTTTTTCGTATAAAACTTATCCTCTGATATAACGTGTCTTTATCTTCATTTCTACATTCAAGAATCTTAAATTGCGTCTTTTTTTCTATCTTTATTGCTTTATATATCCCCTATTGAATGAAAGCTTTGGTTATACAACAAGTGTTATGATACTGACATTTCATATCTTAGATAATTTTTTTTTGATAACTAATGAAATATTAGTCAATGAAGAATTTTACAAAAGGCTTCAAATAAGTGATAGTTAAATGTCAGAAAAACATTTCAATTAATTTTAATGCTATCTTCTAGCTTAAAATATCTCTAAAAATAAACATATTACTGCCTCGGTTTTACATACATTCACATATAAATATGCTCATCGATCATTTCAAACTGTTAACTACTCCGTATTCTGCTAATTAGCTAGTTATATATTTCTTCTCCTAAAATCAAATAACACTACTGTTACAGCTTAAATGTTCCTTTTTACTTAGATAAAACACATATTATATTTAGCCCT
>PRKT01001221.1:24018-52095 GCA_003671525.1 Saccostrea glomerata | reverse complement strand
AACCCCCCCCCCCCCCCCCCCAACAACAACAACAAAATGAAAAACAGTAATTTTAATCTTGTGCAGGGTTTTTATATTTATATTGTTCATAGCAAAAAAATCTACTTGTATAAAAAATCTCGAGTCGCGAACTAAGGAGTTGAGTCTTACGTCACAGGTACGAATCTAGGTGAGAGACGTGAAGAAGGGTTCTTGGGATGAGACCGTATAAACTGAAGTCCCGAATTGCAGTAGATCCCTCCCTGGCCATAAGTGCAGGACTTACGAAAACATTCCTGCAGTACTCAACCTGCTAATGGTGACGTCTTTATATGAATGATTAAATTCTAGCGAAGGATGTTGAACAACAAACAAACAGAGACGTACAAAATCTTATTGTTGATCTCTTCGTTATTTCATTTTTTCATGCGAATTAAATTTCATTTTACCCCAATGTTTTTGAATATATATTTTTTTTAGGACAAAAGATTTGTTGTATTTCTGACTGATATTATATTTTGGATTATAGCTATTCTTAGAGAATCAGATGTTGGATCAGATGCCAAGGAGAAGTAAGCAGCCTCTTTTGACCCCTAACACCCGCCGTCTGTTCTTTGTCATGATGGAAAAAAAAATCTGTACATAATAGTCTTAAAATTGTTTAATGCCGACTCGACAATATCTCAGCATCTCAGCCATGTTTGTTCTTAAAATAAGCAAGATAAATGGCAGTCATCATTTATCTTTATAACAGATTTGCAGTTCTTGTCTCGACCATTGAATTTGCGACATGACGACCTATGACGAGATTGTAGATATTCTTTTTTTCAACTTGTTTGTCACTAGTCAGTGTTTATTTATTGTTCAAACGAGGATAATGCCTTTGCTTATAAACACCTGGGAAACATCAACAACATCGCAGGTGATTTTAACCTCCAAAGGAATGCATTTAAAATATTTATGAAAGAAATACCAGACATATGAGATTCGATGGTATACATTTATACCTTTTGTTTTGTCCGTCCGTCTGTCTGTCTGAAAAAACTTTAACCTTACCCATAACTTTTGACTGGATAGAGATATGACTCTCTTATTTCACAGGTAATTTTATTCTTTCGCCAAATTTGACCTTGGAGTTTTGCTCGCATTATTAAATTTTAACCTCCGCCATAAGCTACCATATAGGGGTTAAAGTTCCGTCTTATACATCAGTAGAGTTAAGATGCACAATTAATATAGAAATCTCAATTACGTGTATATTTTCTTTTGACAGACATGTAACTGATGCATAATGAAAAGAGTAAAACAGTCTTTGTTTTAATTAAGCATTGAATTCATATTTCGGGATGTCTTCGGTCCTATAACACACCTGGCCGTGCCGACAAATTGAGAACCGCGCTAACGTGGGGTATCGTAATTTGTTGGCACGGCCAAGGAAATAGGACCAAAGACAACCCAAAATATGAATTCAGTGCTTATATTATATGTACCAGCTCTAATTTTGTGACGTTGCAAAGTTAAATAACGCAAACGAACATTGAGAGGAAAAAGGTGACAAAATAATTCAACACACATTTGTTGTATTTTTACGTTAATTTAACAGGGTTATTTTTTTTGTTACATTGTGTCAAAACACTATAGATTTTGCTGTTCATAAAGTATTGAAAATGCATATAGTTCCTACTGTGAATTCTAACGCGCGATGACAAGGTTTCTGGTGTGTTACAGAGATTTGAACGTCATGGATTTCTAATGGATTTCTTAAAGAACATTACACTGAATGTTAATATATTGAAATAAACACAAATATATGTACTACTTGTTAATTTTATTTTCCAACACTTGGCATGTAAATATACTTCATTTAGAAGGATATGGAGATAACAAACAGTATTCAACCTCAAAGTCCATAAAACAATACAAAATAGGATCATAAACTGTATCGGACAAAGCGAAACAGGAAAACAATGAGTTAAACACTCATGTGTACCAAACTAAAAAATTAAATTGTCATTGCACATAGACTTTAAGAGCTTGTTGATTTTTCTACCACCCCTATCAACCACCTCATCACCCCCCCCCCCCACAAAAAATATGCTTTAGACTCATCTTTGCTTATTAAAGCCTAATATTGAATTTTATAAGTTCTGGCTGGGGACTCCTATTATTTAGCTTTTATTTGTATATTGTGAGAGACAAAGACACGACTTGGTCTAAAACATAAACCGAGGAATCTTTTTAAGCATTGAATTCATATTATTTATGGACGTCTTCGGTCCTATACACACCTGGCCGTGCCGACAAATTGAATACAACGTGTTAGTTTACAATGCTTACATTTGTCTTTACAATTCTCTAATTTTCCTTCTTCCTAATTGCTTATTTCGTTAATCTTTAATGTTTAATTAAATGCCCTTCAAATCTGACGTGATTAAAAGATGCAAGAGCCGTTTGTGACATTAAATGACGTTGCAGAGTTCAATAACGCAAACAATCATTGCGAGGGAAAAAGTGCCAAATCAATTTTAAACGCACATTTTTTAGCATTTTTACGTTAATTTAACAGGATTATAGTTTTAAATTAAATTGAGTCAAAACATCGTAGATTTTGGTGTCCCTAGATTATAGAAAATGGATATGGTTCCTACTATGTATTCCAAGGCGACAAGGTTTCGCGTTTGTTAAAGAGATTTGAGCGTCGTAGATTTCTTATGGATTTCATTAAGAAAATTACACTGAATGTAAATATAATTTTGTGGTGTCTCAATTTTCCTGGCAACCTCTCATCCACGATTAACCATCCTCCATGAATTATTTTAGGGTATTAACGTCATTTCTCCTTTTTTAGGTATAAGTGAATATAAGTAATAACGCCTTCTTAAACCTATAAAATTTAAATATTCCACGAAAATTTGCTCTCGCAAATCGTGATGACCCACAGTACGTCATTAAAATATCTCTGCTGGGAGTCTTAATCTGAACATTTCATCAAACTCGCTTTGAAGTTTTACACGAAAAAAAGCGAAAGCTGTTTATTTAAGGAATGAATAAAATAGCAACTAAAATTATACTGCATAACCTGAGTTGGGGCTGTTTACGCTTTAAAAACTGCGAAGCGTAAATTGCTCCAACCCAGGTTATAACAGTACGAGGATTGTTCGAAAAGTTCGTGGACGATGTCCATCTTCGTTATATTACTCACCAGAAATTTTAAACAAGCGCAATATAATATGTAAAAATATTTGTTTTGTTGATGTGTGAAGTTTCATTCCATTCGATTTGACAGAAATCAATTTACTTCCTTTTAAAATCAACATGTTTTTTACCCGCGGAGCACACTTAACGGCAATGTAACGTCAAAATATAGCGTCAAGAATTTCTAAAAAAAATACTACTAATGATCCCTTTACATTTCACAGTATAATCCAATGCCCACTCATTAAATCCTTTTTCTAACACTTGACATTTATTTTTTAAGAATTGCTCTCGTTGGATAATTTAATGTGTTAAGGTTTTCATTTCTTTTATTACTTAACTCTGCTTTTACAGGATAAGCAACTCTGAAGCGCCTATGTCTTTCTTTGACGTTCCATTTTTTTTTTTTTTTGTTTTTTTTTTTAGAATTTTTGGTAAGATTTTTACGGTTAAACCGTTTCTTTACAGATTGTTCTCATCCGATACAGAGTCTCTGTCACTCAAATACTTCCTGTACTATTTGTACACACAAGCACAACTCGCTTGTGACACATTATCTTGATTCCTCCAACATTTTCAGAGTTTATTCACAATTTTTCCTGAGAGAAACACAATATTTCATCTTTGTCTTGCTGCTCCGTGACGCTCTAAAACGTCATAGTTTCTGTCGTTTTCATTCTTCTCAAGTTGATTTCTTTTCAACAAAGCAAAATGTAAAGCCATAATTTGGTATACGAATCGATATAACAATTCTTAATTTGAATTTCTAGGTTTTTTCGTTGTTGCTTAATTTTACAGAGAGTATGACTACAGACATTATTTCGTGTATTGTCTGTAACTTACTAAATTTTGACCTCGACCCGATTTTTGCATTTTTAAAATCTGGATAAATTTTGAATTAATCGTAATATTTTGAAAAAAATAATACAAATCATTTGGATTTATTGTTAAAATATTTCTACCAAATTTGGATAACATATGACTTCAAATAAAAAAGATATGACAATTGTCCACGAACTTTTCGAACAACCCTCGTATAATTTGGATTGCTATTGAATTCATTCCTTAAATTTAATTTTCAATAATGAAGTATATAAAACAAGACAATTTAAGCCTTAAAACGCTTTCCTATTGTTCATATTTTTAAACTTAATGTCAAGCGCATTGATACTTTTTGATGTAAGTCATTGCGACGTAGACAAACCAGATTATACAATTTAGGCTATTTTTTTTATCAAGTCAATGACGTGTTACAACCAAAATTAAATTATTTTGATCGGGGAAAAAATCTGCTGTCAACGGATATGTAAATTAAAAAAAAATTAAAATAAGTACAAGTTTTATTTTTTATCTTTAAGGAAGCCAGAGGAAATCTTGCTATATGAGTTACACATTAAATATACACACATTAACGGAAGAAGGTTCCAGGGGACACTATGAGTGGATTAATCTTCTTCACAAGGAAGTGATTGCTACTGAGATTCGAATTCTTATTATTCTTTTTTTAGAAGATATATTAAAGCAACAAGTGGGAATCCAAAATAAAATCTAAACTTAAATAAATTGATTTCATCTATGCTATATTATTAATGATCTGCATACAAAATGCACGTTTACATGTCTTTGTATTTTAATGAAACGCTAAACAATAGTCAATTACGTCGGAAATGTTTCACTGCATGAAGTAAACTAATTAGAGTGCTCACCTTCCATGTCAGAAAACTAGGTATTTGTAAACAAAGAAATGTTGCCTCTAAAATTGTCTGTTATGCTTTTAATGGGGATTATTCTCTCATTTGGATACGGTATGTACATCAATTTGTCATTTTAAATCTACCTTCCTTTTTAGCAAACCTAATGCATTTATATCATTTTCTTTCTCTCTTTTTAAGGCATACAATAATCTGCAAAAGTAGTTTTTTCATGTACGATACTCCAATCATAAGCAAAGTTTCGAAATAGCAACGCGGTAAACGTTCTACCACAATATTTTGAATTTTTCAATTTAATTTAATTGACAACAAATTTTAATTCTAAAATTCAAACTTTTATAGAGGACACATGAACATGCGCCTATAAAGGGAATTAGACTTCAGCAAATTCTGTTCAGTAAAGTGGTTAATGAAATACGACTGAAATGCAACTGAACTTCAATTTCCCAAAAAGGTGGAGATAATGAACATAAAATACAAAACGAAACCAATCTCAGGCCATTATAATTACTAATTATTAGTTAAAGTAATTTCAATATATTTCATTGTTAAAAAGAATATAAGTAAAACTAGAGCAAAGCTCAATGCAAAGTTACTGATAGGTCATCCGACGAAGGAGAGAACTTGAAATTTATGTATGTATTTATTTTTTTCTCCAGAAAATATAGTTAAATTTCTGCATATTGCAACAAAATATTTATTTTTTTAAACTATCTCTTTATGTTTTCGGCCATTTAGTCCTCAATCCGTCTGATGTCAAAATTGACAACGCCATTAAATAAAAATAATTAAAAAATCATTTTAATTATTTCTAATGATCTTTTTACTTTAAGAACGAGGGCGCTTTTGATTGGCATTCGGCAGGAATCTGGGCGTAATTAGAAAAGTGAAAATGTTATCGAAATGTCACATGAAATTTTAACATTTATTTTATTTACCGAGTTCCTGTGCGACAGAAAAGTAAAATGTTTTCCAGAAACTGAGCTTTAAATTCCTAAAAAATAACTTGAAAATTGGCCAGATCAGACATTTGGTACAAAATTGTACATTTTGAAACACGTTTTTCTAAAAAAAAATTATCTCTGGGTCCTCTCTCCATGATTTTGAAACATTATTTGTGTGTATTCTAATTAAAAGAAACAAATATACATTTTAAAAAAATGGAGAGAAGACCCAGAGACCACGAAAAATGAACTTTTTCCCAAAAAATCCAAATGTGTGAATGTGGTGCTTCTTTGTCCTTCTAAAATCACCAGTATATGTGTAGCGATGATAGCTCAGTAAGTTGAGTTACCTGTTCAGTGCACTTGATGAGAAAAGTTTTTGGTTCAAGCCTGGAATAGGGCGTTATTTTTTTTTTCATGCAAACAACCATTTATTTTGTCAGTTTCGTTTCATCTGCTGATGTATTAAAATTTTGATTTATATAAATTTTGGTTCAGTTTAATTGGTTCTTGAGCGAAATCAATTCCGATCATCCATTCTATAATGTACTGTGACATTTACACGTATCATGCGTCTATGCATTAAATATTTTGCGTGTTAATTTTTTTGAAACATTACTATGTTTTAATACCCCCTAGGAAAAACGGACATAAATGTTTCAATCTCACAAGGTCTTTCAAACTAAATGAAAAAAACCTATGGAATTTGTTGTAAAGTCTGACCAGCTATGTAATCAGAAAACCAAATCATGGACATTTAAAGCATAAATGTTTCGTACAAATGATTCCTGCAGATCACACGCCAAATGCGCCCATCTTCTTTAAAACTGTTGGATTTTTTTAAAAAATCCTTCAAATGAAATATCACTTCCTGTGTGGAACGGAACTGACGGATGCAAAATCAAAAGGCGTAATACATAATTATTTAAAAGATGATCTTACAGTCACAAATTACATGTAACTCAATAACGTTACAGTTTAAAAAAAAAATCTTCGATTGCCCTGAATTATTTCGTTATTCTTATTATTCATACATTCCTGGCAGCACTTGACTGTGCGTGTTGAAAGTGCATTCATACTTGCAATTCTTTAATTTCTGTTTTGTTTTTGTTTGTTTGTATTTTTTTTTTTTTGGTGAAGAAATATTTTGATTAAAGACAATTTCGTATGATGATTAAGATAATAAAGATATTTAGAAATTCTAAGTAGATGTTTATATGATTTATCATATTAAAATTTTTGAGTTTGAAAAATGCAACTTAATGTAAGCACATGTAGTCCTATTGCTTGAAAATGTTTATCTACCAATTTTGTAGATAAAAACTATGCGTGCAAGAAATTGGATTTTGAAAAAAGAAGAAAAATACGAGTCATTTGAATGCAATAAAATAAATAGTTTAAAACCCTATACACACATTTATAAACAAAGTTAATAATAATTGTATTGCCTTTTAACCCCTTCTCCCCTCAATTTCCTCTTTTTTCTACATTAAAACAACGTTTTGTTATAGACAAAATAATGACTGAAGAAAAAAATCCTTAAAAAACCGTAAGGATCATTTAATTTAGAGAAGCACAGAGTGTACATGTATTTAACACAAAAATCATTTTCTGGTATGTTATAAACCTACAGCGGCTAATAAAGTTACTAAGATATAATCTAAAGTCCTTTTATGGTTTTGATATTCCGCTACAATCAAGGCCACCTCAATTTTTTTCATTTTGTAGAAAGGAAATGGATGTACAAAGCAATATATTTCATCCTTTATTCTTTTTAATTGATAAATTACATTGTTTAAGTTGTTTTAGCAAACATTTTTTTGTGAAAAACCATGAAAAGTTGTCCATATACCGAAATTGCCCCCATTCCACTACAATTGAGGCAAGGAACAAAGTTTTAATCATTTATTTCAAAGTATTGAGCAAAAAATGTATATAAAAATTCACAAAATATTTGCCGGTCCGTTTTCGCAATTTCCAACTAGACTGGGCTACATTAAACTTATCATCTTCAAAACCTTTTCATCAGGAATAAGATGAAGGATATGGAGATAAAAACAGTATTCAATATCAAAGTTCTTAAAACAAAACAAAACAGGAGCAGCGCAAACACGGACCTCTAAAACATCAGAGGTGGGGACAAGTGCTATGGAAGAGTGAGCATCCTCTGCCAACCGGTCACATCCGCTGTGTGCTCCTTGTTATGATCGGAAAATAACGGAAATATCTGGATTCGAATCAGTGTATAAATAATGGACTAAATATTAGTATGAAAAACGTCAGTCAGCATTTGACTTAATGATAAATTGTATTTATCATATATAAATATTATTATTATTATTTATCATATATATTTGTATTGTAGCAAAGAACTTACGAAACGATGGCTTTAAACGAGACTGCTGATATTCTTGTTTCATCAACTTGTCTGTCAATAACTCACCTCTTTTTACAACACACATGTCTTTATTGAAAAGCTTTGATCCCAGGATCTTTATATATAACAAATGCACAATACTATATTAATATTAGCCTCAACTTAAGATAATATTAAAAATGTTCAAATCCTTGTATTTTTCAGAAAATCTATTTTTATGCCAACTGCGATTTTAATGATAAAAAATTCTTGAAATTTCTTCAGATGATTTATCAAGAGAGAAAACAGCACAACAAAGTACAGATCGACCATGTCCTTCCAACTGTTCAGCTGGTGTTGCAGTTGATAGAAATATATCAACTTGCATGGAGACAATAGACATCGGCGGAACTTCGATATACAAAACCATGTGGTGGCATGTTGACCTTGGTGATATATACAGTATTTACAGTATCAGCATTTTGTTCAAATCAGATGATAAGCAAGGTAATTATTATTATAAGAAAATTATTCTTGTCGTAACTAATGAACGAGAAATGCAGTCTTTGTTCCTGATTGCGGTTCATTGAAATATCTTGCTGTAATCTCAGACTTACATGTACAGTGTAAAGCATAGCTTCTACCATGAAGCCATTAAGATGAACGCCATGATAAAAGAATAACAGATCTGCAGACTATCTAGATGGACGTCAGTATTTAATCGCAGATAGTTTACAAGTATTTCACGTTTTGTCTATTTGGAGTAAATTTCTGGCCAATTTTCCGCCTTGCATATAGTGTATCTAATGCACTTTTGTAATTAAATTGCATATAAAACTTATTGTAGTTTTGATTTTTAGAAACAATGCAGATTTCAGTTTTCTAAGATGCAATAGAATATCATTATTTGAGAGTCTGTAAGGTAACAGTCGAAACAATGGGTGCGTTCAGAGTACTGCCGTTGGCTAACAAAAGTTACCGCTGGTAGAATTTCTCACCATTGGTATGCCAATGGTACCAAAGTTTGCCGAAAAATTTTACCATAGGTAGATTTTTCTGCAGACGAACAAGAGCTCTGTTAGCGATGGTAACTTTTTTAATGACGTCAAACAAAATGGCGGGTACTGATCAAGTCGGTCCTACAAACAGAGAACCCGAGAGATCTCTAGGTTTACGGGGCGGTATTTGGTAAATTCTAATAAATTTTATGCTTAATTTAGTTCATTCTTACTATAAGTCGTTATCTATCTATAAAATTAATATTAAAAAGATTATTCTATGAAAGTTTTCCCTCGGGGAAAAAGTTGAAAAAGTTACAAATCATGTAATGTTTTTACCACACCTATATACATAAACTCTGTGTATATAGGTGTGAAACGTCTTTTTTAAATGTGGTTTTTCTTGACTGAAAGTTTCAGAATATTTATTTTAATAACTTTTGAGTGTATTTAATGTAAAATCAAAATTTTATTACTTTGATTATTTTACATTTGACAATTTGCAGAAAAATTCTGTTGTGGAGAAGTACTTTACTGTACTAAAAAGTATTTTTGAAAGCATTTTTTGCTGCAAAATGATGCATGAAGCAAGAATAATACTCTTGGTTTTTCTTCTAAGAAATCTGTCAATGTTAACAATGGTATACACCAATGTCACAAATGGTACACTAATGGTGCCATTGTTAACATTGGTGAGTTTCCTACCAACTCTACCCAAAACTCGTTCAGAGTAAATATGGGTCCAATGGTACCAATGTTACAAATCGTTACCATTTGCAAAGAGGTGGTGGTACCACTGGAAATACTCTGAACGCACCCAATATTAGATAAAAAGGCAACAAAAGCAGTATAAATAGTACATGTATATTTATTATATATTAATTTGAAAAATCATATCATTTTTAGACTTTGTCGTGCGTGTATTATCATTTCAGTTCAAACTCAGTGTATCATTTACGAAGCAAAGTCTGATTAAGGTTATAGTATATCTCATAATCACTTTATTATTATTATTATTATCATTTTGAGTTAATTTCATTACAGCCAGTCCAAGAAAGATAATTGACTGTTTAAAACTTTAAGCATTTTAAAAATGCTTCTCCATTTCAGCCAAATTCAGTGAAATTAAGATTTAGCATACATGTAGATGTAAACGTATTGACCAAGTGGTAACGACACTTTAGAATAATACACAATAGAAAATTTTTACAAATATTAAAAAAAAAATATACCGCATTCTTAATTTTTAGATAAATGTAGAGGAAATATCTATTAGTTTTGGCATGATATTCCTGTACATCTAATACAAAATTCCCCAAAAAGCAAGTTACACAAATTATTTTTCTTTTTGTCGAATATTTTGTTATTCATAGTAAAGAAGTAATATTTAAATAAATGTTTCATCAAATATCAATAATAATTTTCAAAATGCAAACAAAGAGTCGTTGAAAATTCAATTAAGAAATTACCAATGTTTATATGTTCACTGCCAGACATGAGATCAATGCCTATAAGGACTTGTCGAAGGTGATCTTGATGTGTAGTTCGGACAAGCTATGACTTCTGATCCCCTTATTGGTTCATAGGGAATAAAAGACATTTTCTCTACAATAATTTTAGATCAGAAAGACACTCAAAAATGTTAATATTTTTAAATTAATTTCTCACCTTAATTATTTCTAGAAAAAAGACAAAGGGGACGAGTTGCCGGATTTTCACTTTTCCTGTCAAACTCTACGAGTAAAGAAAACGGATGGAAATGCTACTCAAACAGACAGGACTTACCACCATTAAACTTCAGTACAGACTGTATTGGACATGGCCGTTATGTCATGTACTACAATGAAAGAATCGATGGTGGCACCTATCCAGATGGATACCAAACCCAATCCTTTAATTTCCTTTGTGAAGTAACAGTGAAAGGTTAGTTTACATTTGTAAGATATTTAACAAACAAGTTTCTGTATTGTATCAGTTTGGTACGTTATTTCAGTAACGTTTTTAAATGTGTTACATGTAGATGTTTACATTTTATACACATTTTTACGAACATTTTTCTATAATTCATTTATATTTTTGAGATTTGAAACAATTAAGAATGGAAGTAAAGAATGAAATAAGTGAATAATGCGTCTTGGAAAAAATAAATATTTTACCCAATAATTTATTTTTTATTTTTTTATTTATTTTTTTTTTCTTAAAAAAAAAAGCAACATATAAAATGAAACCATTTTTTTTCTTTTTAGAATTCAATAGAGTATGAGTATAATATTCAATGAGTTTATTCTAATGAGACGCATTCTCAAATTTAGATTGTCAGAAGCTTGTTAGGAATAAAAAAATGTTTCGCATGAAATACACAAGTAGATAATTTCTAACATATTTATTTAAGGACATTTACAGTAAAATGCAGGTATAAGAGATATGATATGTCAATCTAAGCAGACGTAAATCTACATTCTTTATGCATGTACAAAAATCATAGATCTTCTATTTTCACAAACTATTAATTTGTACATTAACAATGCCATTTTAAATAACTGGATTACGTTTTAAAATCAAAGGAATTTTTTAGATTATTTATCTTTGAAGTTTTAATACGCTTGAAACGACGCCAGAGACAAAATATTTCTTCAAAAAACTCAAAGTTATTAGAGTATATTTAGTTTATTGATTTGAGATAGGTACATACGATTTTTCAACGGTGCGTACAAATTCAAAGACGCTACAAGGATTTGAAAACACATGTTATTTCATGAAATTGGATATTTTTGTTCATGACGTTGATATAAATCTTTTGCAACATCGGACTGAACTGTGCAGCCTGTGTATAAGATTAGTTAATATTGATAACGCTCATAAATTATCATGTAATTTTTTTGAATTTTAAAAATTAAATAAATCATAATTTACATTGAAAGATTATTGCTAGTACTTTGCAGTGAGACATAATAATAAAAAATGTTGTGTGTATTTATGAACATGTTTTAAAAATTCAAAATCCAAATGTTTGACGTTATAATGAAATGAGCTTAACGTCAGACTGGTCTGTGCCCACTATCCACTACCTTTAAATACCCCGATTTCTACAAAAATATGAAGTTCCATCAATAAAAATTAAATCTTTTAGACTTTATTTTATAATAAGAAATATTTTGATATACATTAAATATATATAAAACCATTTATTTTAAGAAAAACGCCATTGTCCACGAACTTTTTGGACAACCCTCATATCTCCATAATTTGATGTTTGATATTTATTTAATGCCGAATATTAGCGTAGGAAAAATCTTATATCTTCGAGTTTGTTATGAATACTTAATTACTACCAGGTTGCAAGAAAAAAGGAGTTTATGGTAGTGACTGCAATACCACCTGTCCGGAAAATTGCCAACATCAGAGATGTCATTTACTAAATGGAAGCTGTCTTGACTGTAAACCCGGATGGACTGGACATACGTGCGAGAGAAGTACTCAGCAGAAAATTGCTTTTTAAAATCCATTCTTAGATATCAAATCAGAGAGATCAATTTTTAAATTTATTTCAATATCCAAGAGTAATCGAAGTTTTATTGTTTTTCTTGTCTTCTTTTACCATTGTAAGCAAATGATTTAAGCAAATGTTCAAAATTAAACTTCTATGACGTCACTCATTATTTTTAGTCTACGGATATTTAACCAATTTAATCAGCACTAGTTCCTGTAGTTTGATATATAAAGATCCAACTGGCCATCAGTTGGATATTCAAATATCCATCTGCCTTTTGTTTATACTGAATAGGACAACTACATATTATGTTTACAAGATCAATACATTGGGCCCATGGTTGGTTTGACGGCGTTTAACACAGGGGATGGTGTTTTTTTCTAGACACTTAATTAATCTGACTTATGACATTTTCAGGGGTCTGAATTTCATGGCATCTTCAAAGATTTGTATTGTTTATAGACTTTGTTAAAATCAAACATGATTTGTTATCTCCACCATTTTTTCCATTTTTAAAAGAATCTTCCAAACATTATTTATACTTTAGCGTCACATTCAACATGAGATAACCATTCTATTATTGATTAGAAGGATCAGGAATGACTCAATATATTAATAGTAAAATGAATATATCAATGCATGGATAAACGTTTGATAAGTATTAAATTGATTTTTATGCAATATTTCAAATTTTTTAAAATAATAATACACAGAAGCGGACTCAGATGAATATACTCATTTACAATTTGGTATAAAACTTTACAAAATAGAATGTATAAAAAAATAGCTCAGAATCTACAGATTTATATTTTCTTTTAAAATGCAACTTTCTATGGACATACAAATATACATAACTTTCGTATACATGTAGTTGCATGTTAATGCATATTGTTTTTTTTAATCATATGTATTGTAGTGTCGTAATTATTTGAAATTAACAGAATGCTCTGAAGGGTGGTTTGGACCTGGGTGTACACACAAGTGTGTAGGACATTGCGTAAACAAAGACTACTGTAACCACAAGTCCGGTGAATGTGATGGCGGATGTACTTCGGGATGGACTGGGACCCAGTGTGATAAAGGTACCGTTAATTTTCATCTCTCTACTCATTCTATTCAATAACTTTTAAGATCACTTACTAGGACTTAATCTATAGGTATATAATAATGTATAGGTATATAATAAATTGCATTTCAAACACTAATCTCGCTCAAGAGTTTATATAGTTTCACAAATTCGGAAATATCTGAAAATGAAAAAAAAATCTGACGTTATTTTAAATATTTTCTTTTTACAGAATGTGAAAATGGGATGTATGGTATAAACTGCATACACAATTGCAGTGGACACTGTTTTAATAATTCCTATTGCAACAAAATATCAGGTCACTGTGACACCGGTTGTGATCCAGGATACGTTGGAACTTTCTGTAAAAAATGTAATTATAAAAAATTCGTTGAAAGCCAATTTTTTTTTTCTAAAATCTCAATTAAATTTGAACTATAAGAGATCATGTGTATTTCCAATCATTATCTGCAAAATAACAATGTTGAATACTTATTAAACAGCCTGTCCACCGGGAAAGTTTGGACACTTATGCAAAGATATTTGCAGTGGGAACTGTGTAAATAACATGGTATGTAACCATGTGAACGGAGTGTGCACGGAGGGATGTAATGACGGATTCCTTGGAAACATGTGTAACATATGTAAGAAAAACGTATAAGAAAGCGAAATACATTCGCATGTATATATTTCTCTAAATGAATTAATGATAATCCAAATCATTTTTTTTAATATATCATAATTTATTTTGAATTACATCTTGCAATTGAATATGAAACATATCATGTATCATGGATTCAACAGAAGATCATGTATACATGTAGAGATGCTACATGTAACCGTTTTTCTTTTGGTTAAAACATTTAATACTGATCAGTTAAATAAGAATCAGGGAATGTACTTTTAGCATGTGATGTGGGCTATTTTGGTTCGAATTGTTCACAAAATTGCTCAGAAAATTGCATCCGTCCCTCTGTGTGTAAGAATACTGATGGATCATGTAAATGTTCAGCTGGATGGAAAGGGTCACCAAATTGCACCATAGGTAATTTTACATTTAGATGTACATTTTTTATTATTCCAAGTGCAAGATATTTTGATATTTGTTCAATTATTCAAAAATGGTATCTGATTTACATTTGTTTTGTTTAAACTATCCTAAGTATGTTTAATCAATTGATGAAACAATGACAGCATATGAAAATTAACATCATTATCATATTAAGTTTTTTTTTCTAAATTAAACTTTCATGTTTCAGACATAATACAATGTATGAAAGAGTTGTAGGCAGTTGATGTTTTCATTTGATTCTTTAGAATGTATTAATTCATACGGAGAAGACTGTCAAACCCCATGCAGTGATTATTGTGTTAATGGTACATGTGACAGAATCAACGGAAGTTGCTTGTTTGGTTGTAAAGGAGAAGCTTATGGAGAAAAATGCAATCAAGGTTAAAAAAGACGTATTTCTTATTCAGCAACTATGTTACTCATTTGTTTAATTTATTTACATTACTTTTTTTTGTTTTTGATTTTTTTTACTGTAAAAAATCAAAAATTTTATGTAATTGCACACACGATTACAAATTAATTGAGGGAATTAAAAGGTGGCGTTTCTCTCGCATGCAGCCTATTTTAATATTTCCAATACAAGGTTATGAAAAGGCTAAATAAATTATGCCTTGCTTTTTTTCGCTTAGGAATAGTTCGAGCCTACCCGGTTTCTAATACTCCTTCATCGGATATGCTCATTGCTATTGGGGTTGTTATTCCCTTAGCAGTTGTCATCATTATTGTTGTTGTGGTTATTTTACTTATCCGGTATGTATTCACAGCAAGGTTTTGTGAGCAATAGTTGTCCTTTGATCTTTAATCCCTCATATTTACAACTTTATTACATGAGATTGTTCTTTTTCACGCAATGAAAACTTATGCCGAAAATTTACATAAGGATTAATATAATGTAGATATAAAAAAAAATCTTCAGAGACTTCAGCAAACCAGAAAGATATACTGAACATGAAGCATATTTCTGTGGTAGAAAGGGTGAACGGGGAATCCTCTACAGAACGTAAGGCCATATAAGTTATTAGTATTTTAGACATTTTTTTTAATTTTATATGTTCATTATATATATAGTTATATTATTTGTTTCCAGTAATACAGTCATACGTATGATAATCTTCTATCTTTTAGGACAATTGATACGTTGTCAAACAAAACATAAAATTATGGATGTCTGGATTGCTGTTTTTACATCTATTTTCATTGTAAACGACGTGATTAATTTTTTTCTAAAATAGGATTAGTTTGTAACATTTTAAGTGTTCAAACTTCAACCTATTTGCAACCATCCTTATTGATCAAATTTTATCTAATTTTTTGTTACTTAAAATCCGTTTGTTGTGAAATCGCAGGGGTAATAAGGAAGCATAGAGAATATTTTACCTTCACTAAATCAGTGAAACATTATATATTAGGCGAGATGACGTCAATTTTAGAACACAAGTTTTCGTAATATAACTCTAGAAAATGAATAGAAACGTGTAAACATTAACAAAAATAAAATCTTTTTATTTTTTTATGCTGTATCTGTCATTTTCCTCAAAATCTACCACCGACGACGTCATACGTGTATATCAAGTAACTTCGGAATTGATCATGTGGAGTAAAGGGAATTTGGCTAAGACGACAAAAATCTTCTTCTCAAGAACCATTGAGACAGGAATGATGAAATTCGTGTGAAATCATCCTTATGTAGTGTTGATTTAAGTTTGTTCAAATCATATCCCCTGGGAGTAGGACAGGGCCAAACCAGGCAATTTTTACATAGGAATTTATAGGAAAAATCTTTAAAAATCTTCTACTCAGGAACCAGGAATGATAACACTTAAGTTTGTTCAAATCATGACTCCCCGGGGGTAGAGTGGGGCCACAATGGGAATCAAAGTTTGACATAGGAATATGTAGGAAAAATCTTTAAAAACCTTTTCTCAAGAACCATTGGGATAGGAAAGATGAAACTCATGTTGAATCAGCCTCAGGTAGTGTAGATTCCGTTTTGTTCAAATCATGATCCCCGGGGGTTGGGTGGCGCCACAATGGCCGATCAAAGTTTTATTTGGAATATATAGGAATTTTTTTTAATCTTCTCTTCAAGATCCATAGGGACAGGAAAGATGACACCCGTGTTGAATCTCAGGTTGTGTAGACTCAAGGTTTTTAAAACTCTGACCCGTGGGGGTAGGATGGGACCCGATGGCCGATCAAAGTTTTACATCGGAATATATAGGGAAATCTTTAAAAAACTTATTCTCAAGAACAGCAAAGTTATATGCTGTATTCATATGGAGGCATTCTCAAGTATTTTTAAAATTCAAGCCCCCCGATATAGTTTCAATTCTGATCTGATTTGTGCTTTTTCTTAACCGATGTGCTCAGGTGAGCGATGTAGCCCCTTGGCCTCTTGTGAAATAACCTTTGTCTATACAAGAAGGTTAGAAAGAAAAATGCAATATATATACAAAAAATGAACATGTACGGCAGCTTCAAATTTATCTTTTCTTTTTTTTTGGGGGGGGGGGGTAAAATAAATTAAGCTATGTAATCTTCAGGTTTGGAAAAAAATATCAGGGATAAGAAAGTAAATTCTGTGAAATTAAAAATAAATTTCTTTTTTATTATCAGAACAAGATCTGGAAAATGCCAATGATTTTTTTTCTAGCCATTATTCCATTCAGTTGTCCTTGTAACATGGTAACGCGTGTTAATTTTTAATACATCGGCTTGGCCGAAATAAGGTGCCCATGTTAGTTGCAGATTAACCAAAAATTGAGTCAAATGAATATTATTTCAAGTATGTTGTATGTAACACTACATCCCTTTGCCACATTGTCTAAAATTTCTGTCCATTCTGTCCAGAATTCACTCTTACTAAAACAGAGACCCAAGTGGGCTACAGACTAAAAAACAATCCCATACTAAAGAAAGGCATTTCCAGTAAAAATGTTACAATATAATTATAGAGGACATGGATTAATCTGTTAATCTTTGAGTATTTTTCTACACTTGATATTTGGAAATTTGAAGAAAAAAATAAATTGAGGTACTTTAAATTTTCTAAAGAAACTGTATAAAGGAGTGAGAATTTCAAACTTATTTAATAATACTCAATAATACTCAAAGAAAAAAACTATGTCAGGGAATTCTTTATTGACTATTTTGAGACCCTTGGCTACGGACTATACATAGAGTTATTTTCATTTAAGGAGTGACTCTAGAAAAAATAGTTTCTTGTATCAGTATATATTTGTTAAAATTATCATCTTGGAGTTACATGAGTTTGAAAGATCCTATCAGTTGGATATTAAATATAAATTTATACAAAAATCCTGTGAAATTTAACAAAATAAACTTAAACTTAATATAAGTTCCAATACGAGTAAAATATGAATTGTCAGAACAAAATGATACATGTCAGAACTACATGTAATTGGTGTTTTGATAACAAAATATTGTCTTAAACCATCTAAAGACCAAGAAATAACTTTAATTAAGCATCAAAGATGGATGCATTTTATAAGAACACTACGGACTACAAAAAAGCTCTTTTGAGGACAATCATCTTAAAGAAAATATAATAGTATAATTAATTCTTTGGCAATTTTTATTATTATTTTGGTTATCTACAACAGTTCACAGCACTTTGACTGAGTATTTATAATTTCATGCTCAAAGATAAATTATCTAATGTACTGTGTACCTCCATGATCAATGCAAAATGAAATTCCAGTTCAACTAATAATCAAAGCATAATTGGTGTTCAAGCTATAATGAAAATAGCAAAATAAGAAGTAACTAAGTCAAGACCTGATTCTTTTTGGAGGGATGGGGTTACGGACGTTATTGCTTCAGGACAGTCCCAAACTTTGCATGTACACTTAAGTTAATATAAGTTATATATGGTATAAAAATGAAAAGTTTCGATATTTTAGTTTTCACACAATAAAACCCAAGTCGGCCCCTTACGGTGCAATCTGCAGGAATCCTTTGTATGAAACATTGACGGTTTAAATATCCCTGATTTAGTTGGCTGACCATAGCATGTCTGATTTTACAAACACAGCCATAGGGTATTTTCAATTAGTTTGAAATACCCTGTCAGATTGTAACATTGATGTCCAATTTTCTTAGGAGACACAATAACATTAGTTTGTTATGCTTCACAAAAAATAAAAGCCTATAAGATGAAAGGCATAGATGATAAGACATAGTGTGTATGTATATCAAAGTTTAAGTAGAATAGAAGATGTGGAAATTATTTCGCTCTCAGTGCAACTGAGCCATTTTTTTTCTAATTCAAAATTTTAATAAATCAGTTCCTAAAATGAAACTAACCAAAAACTTTCAGCTTCTAGTGCACTGACCAGGTAATCAATCTTACTGAGCTATCACCGCTACATATAAAGTGGATTATAAAAGGACAAAGAAGAACGATATATATACAATAGGTTTTTTTTTAAATATGGTCATTAGGTCTTCTCTCCTTTTTTTTCAAATGTATGGTCGTTTCTATGAATTAAAAACACACAAATACTTTTCAAAATCATGGAGAAGCAGAGGTATAAAAAAAAATTAGAAAACGTGTTACATGTAAAAAAAAAATGTACCATTTTGTACCAAATGTCTGATATAGCCAATTTTCAAAAAATCAAAACTCACTTTCGAAAAAATATCTTCCTTTCCTTTCCCATTTTCACAGGAATCCGATAAATTAAAAAGATGTTAAATTTCCATGTAGCATGTCGATAAAATTTTCACTTCTCTAGTACGCCAAGATTCCTGCCGAATACTAGTAGTAATCAAAAGCGCCCTCGATCTTTAATATGGCATCATTGTCAGCAAATTTTGTCTTTAATAATATATGTATAAAACCTTTGAAAGCTCTATTACTTGCACCAATTTTCATGCGAACATAATATTCTAACATTCTGTCAGATTGGTTTATTTATTCTCTCTGTATATTATAAAGGTCCAAGCAATATTTTCAAAACACTCTTCGTTATGGGAAGGTAAATCAAGAGTTTTACCGCTCTTCTGATATTTGTCACAATGTGACAGGATATCATTTCGATATCCTTTCACACTTTGATAGGATATCACTTTTGTTCAATGGATATATTAAAGTATTTCACTGTTGGAAATGTAATAATTAAATGATGATAATGGTTTTACATATAATACCAATAAAACGCACCATACTGGTCACCATTTGATTTGAAGGCTATGCTGATGCTACTTATACTGTAGGTATCTCCAAGGTCTACTTGCCACCACATGCTATTTTCTGGTGAACTACGTCCAATGCCTTGTGTTTCCATACAAGAAGAGATATCTCCATCAACCGCAAGACTAGCTCCACAGTTATACGCACATGCACGGTTTGGACTTTGTTCTGCTGTTTTCCCTCGTGATAATTCATCTGAAGGAAACATTTTGTTTATTTCAATGTCGTTAATAAAAATCCAAGAAATTGATGAATTTAGCATTCATAAAAGTGGAAGATTTTAGAAATAAGATTTAAATTCAATTTTTTCATTGACTCTTTTGACACGATATAAAAAATATATTTATTTATTTATTTATGCAAGGTATTGTATGATGACAGGACTCAAATTCGCAAAATGAATTGGAGAATTTCCCTGACCAACATTTCAATAAAGTAGACTATGTTGCACCTTTTGTTCATCACTTTAACCTTCACCATATTACCATGACAATAAATATTCGATTTTCACGTCACATAGAAGTTATATAGAAGCCGTGAAGTTACTGTTGCGACTTAAGAACAAACGCACTAATCACAGCACTACGCTGTCATTTATTTTATAATAAGTAAGGAACTCAGTGGGTGGAGTATATTTAAGATATCTTCTATGAACCATTGAATGTTAGTAAACAAACAATACTTAAGGATATATCAAAATACATCAAACAATATCAAAGAGTTGTAAACCTCTTTTTCGGTGTCTTTGTGGGTGAGATGTCGTTAAATGGTATATTGTGTCAAATATGAATCCTAAACATATGTCGTTAAAAAGTTATCAGCCTAGGTTTTTTTTTTTTTTTTTTTTTTTTTTTTTTTTTTTTTTTTGAAAATTAAGTCAAGCATGAATGTTAAACTCAAGGGGTCGGAAATCTTAAATTAGAATGCACGGAAATATTTTTTTTAAAGGCAATGAAGACGTCAGTATGAAGGCCCGAATTCTTCTCAATCAAATTTAAAAGTTATAAGGAAACAAGGAGTGTTTGTGAAACACTGATGCTCCCGTGTAGCAACTTATGGCCAGGGCTGAATTCTCTTAATTGCATGTATGTTAAACTCCAGAGGTCAAGGTTTAAACAGTGTTGGCTCCCAATGGAAGGTCTTGTTACAAGGAATACACCCATGTTATATGAAATACGAATAGTATTACACTAAAACTTCTAAAAACTTATAGGAAAACTTATTTCAAATTGTTAAATAAAACTTTTAAAAATAAAAACATGGATTACACAATGCAATTATGAATAAATAAATGTTATATATATATTGTCACAATTTATCCGGGTCAAAAAGTTGCACTAAAGTTACACTTAAGTCACTATTGTTTTTCTGAGAATGTCAAAACTAAGCACGCTTTTAGATAGAGTGGTAAGTACGTGTAAGTAAGGGATTTTACCGAAGTCATTTAGGATGTCCTTAGATATGAGTTTTCTGAAAGCAAGTCATTCCATGTTTTTAAGTCTCTTACAAATGAAACCAAAGGGGACTAAAATGTTTCCTCTCAATGCGACTGTTTGTCATAAAATTTAATCGTTGGCCATTACTTTTGAATTAGAGGAAATAAAGCTTTAATATTTTACATTATTTAACCATTGACTAGATCTCCAATTTTTCAAAATTTTTGAGCACTTAGAAGAGGTATACATTTGTACTAAATATCTTCGTAATATTGCAAATTTTGAATTGTTTATGATATTAAGATATGCTGCTATGGTGGAGCATAAAATATGGATATTAATGATAACAAACATTTTTAGGTTTAAAAAAGAGCATTAGATTTAAATGACATATTGATGTACATACCGTATTCAGACGAGAGAGTAATCCCGATTAAAAGCATCGAATGCAATTTAAGAGACCACATTTCTTTGTTTACAAACACCTTTTTTTCTGACAAACATCTAATGAATATACTAGTAGTTCATAGGATGAGACATTTTCGTCGTAATTGATTATTGTTAAGCATTTAATTAATGCGAACCACCGTCAAAACGCTAAGACATGTAAAATGCATTTTTTAGCAGATCATTTATTATATAACATACATGACTGTAATTTATCTAACATCGAAATCAGTTGACTTGTATTGTGATTAACAATTGTTGTTTATATCTTCTAAAATGAATAATTAGAATTCGAATCTCAGTAGCAATCACTTCCTTGTGAAGAAGATTCACTCATAGTATCTCATGGAACCTTCTTCCGTAATGTGTGTACTTTGAATCACTACTGATATAGCCATATTCCTCCGTCTTCCTTTAAGCTAAAAAATAATACGTATTCTTGTTTTAAGAATATTTTATGCCCCCATTGCGAAGTTTCGGGAGTATATATAGTTTTTGTCATGTACGTCCTCTGCCTGTCTGTCTATCTGTCTGTTTGTCCGCAAAAACTTAAACCCTGTCCATAACTTTTATTTTAGTGGAGCAATGGCTGCAATATTTAAAATGTGTATTCCTTGTGACAAGACCTTTCTTTGGATACCACAAAGTTTGACCTTTTGACCTTGAATTTTGACCAACTTTTACACAAAAATTCCAAACTTTTACTTTGGCCATATCTTTGAACAGTAGATACCAGGACATTTATACTTCACATATGTATTTTTGTTGGAAGATCTTTCATCGGATACCAACCTTTCACAAACACATCTTGTTTTAATTTACATTTCCGTTGACATCAGATCTTGTATTTTATGCCCTCGTAAACGATGTTTCGGAGATATATATTTTTTTGTTATGTCTGTCCGTCTGTCTGGCTGTCTAGCTGGCTGGCTGTCTGTCTGTTTGTCTGCTTGCCCGCAAAAACTTTAATCCATGTCAAAAATCTTTTATTTATTTGAGCTACGACTTTCGTATTTCGCATGTGTATTCCTTGTGACAAGACCTTTTCTTGGGGTACCACCAAATTAGAACTTTTGTTTTTTAGATCAAGACTTCTAGCACAAGGGTTATTTATTTACTTGATGTGGATTATCAAGATTTGCAATGGCAAATTATCGTGACCTGTTTTAATCTTTAACAGGTTCATAGTGCGTTATTTCGTGTATTCACTGATACTTATCAAAAGGAGAAATGATTCTAATACATTTGATGCATATATCAAGTCATGGAGGATGGTTATCAATAGATGAGTGATACCGACGAATTCCCCGAAAATTGAGCCACTATAAAATTAAAGATTCTTTGGTTTATGTTTCTGACCAAGTCTGGTCCTTATCTCTCACAATATTAGTGAAAGCCAAATAATAGGATGCCTCAGCCAGAACCTATGAAACTCTTTATTTAGAAAATCAAAGATGGGTCTTAAACACGTTTTTTAATGAGGTAGTTTAAAGGGGTGGCAGGAAAGATCAACAAGCTCTTAAAGTCTCCGTGCGATGACAAATTTTTATTTTAGTATATATGAGTGCGCAAATTAATGTTTCCCTGTTTGGCCTTGCCCGATACATTTTATTATCCAAATATTGAATATTAAGAGAAGAGTTGGAATATGAAATTAACAAGTACAACTTGTGCTTATTTTGATTTTTAAAAAAGATTGTTTTCTCCCTTCTCATTATATGCATCAGTTATTTCAACGAAAATATAAGTTTAACGTTATCGAGATTTCTATATTTGTGTTAACTGTGCATCTTAACTTTACTGATGTATACATTTGTAAGACGGAACGCAGCTTATCGAGAAGGTTGCAGTTTTTCTTTTGCAAGCAAAACTTTAAGGTCAGGTTTAAGGATCAATCTTTTCACATGGAATTGTTGGAAGCACTCTTTTTTCGGATAGAAATCAATGTAATTTGAAAGCCCTAGTACTAACTGTTCAAAGGTTATTGACAAGAGTAGAGTTAATTTAAAACAAAGTGGACCCATCTCTAAGGTCAAGGTCAAAAGGCCAAATACATTCATACCATTAAAAAGAATATCTCAAATCAATACATGAATTTGAAGTACGAAGGCCATAGTACCAACTGTTCAAAAGGGATGTTGAGTATTAAATTTTGGTATTTTTGTGAAGGTAGGTCTGTTAAAACGCACTTTGAAACATTACGCACTTTGAATTTTTTTTTCAAAGTGCGTTAGATTTGCGACTGAATCAACGCACTTTGAAAAAATAAAATTTCTTTTGAAAGTGCGATAATATCGACCATATTAACGCACTTTGAAAATAATGTGTGTGGCTTGGTCAATATTTTTGCTAATCGTAGGTTTGATAAATACTTGAACCTGTTTGAATATCTTATCGGTGAGGAGGTCGCTTCAGGATGTGAAAGTGAGCGATATTGATTTTTTTTCATACTTTGAAAGTGGACCCATCTCTAAGGTCAAGGTCAAAAGGCCAAATATATTCATACCATTAAAAAGAATATCTCAAATCAATACATGAATTTGAAGTACGAAGGCCATAGTACCAACTGTTCAAAAGTGATGTTGAGTATTAAATTTTGGTATTTTTGTGAAGGTAGGTCTGTTAAAACGCACTTTGAAACATTACGCACTTTGAATTTTTTTTTCAAAGTGCGTTAGATTTGCGACTGAATCAACGCACTTTGAAAAAATAAAATTTCTTTTCAAAGTGCGATAATATCGACCATATTAACGCACTTTGAGAATAATGTGTGTGGCTTGGTCAATATTTTTGCAAATCGTAGGTTTGATAAATACTTGAACCTGTTTGAATAACTCTTCGGTGAGGAGGTCACTTCAGGATGTGAAAGTGAGCGATATTGATTTTTTTTTCATACTTTGAAAATTCTTTCTCTCTTAAATGTTTTACTGTACAGTACTTACCCAGTTTGCATGTATTTTATGTAAACTGAAATTTATTGAAAGATTTCAACGTCATACCAGTTATGCAAACACATATATTTGGGTGTAGCATAGGAATCTGTACCGGGGGGGGCGTAGTCACACAAATGTTTTGCAAAGATGTACATAATATAGGCATTGAAAATTGGGCCTTACCTTGGGGGAGGGGGGTCCACTTTCAATTTGCTACGGACGGCTATGTACATTGTACCGGTAAAAGAAGAAAAAGAGTCGGGCTGAGATATCTTCTACTCGTCTTCTCCTTGTTCTCAATGAGGTTAAATGAGTAGATGAGTACATGTAAATTAAAAATGTTTTCGAAAGATATGATTATTAAAAATTCATTCTCTCAATTTCTAAAATCTATAAGTTTAGAATTTTTGTTTTATGCATTGTGGCAACGCACTTTGAAAAATTACGCACTTTGAAAAAAATTTTCAAAGTGCGTTAAAACTGGGACAAAATCAACGCACTTTGAAAATTTTTTTCAAAGTGCGTTAAATTTGGGACCAACTCAACGCACTTTAAAATTTTTTTCAAAGTGCGTTAAGAGTCTACATCAATATATTTTACCATGGAGACACTTAACGCACTTTGAAAAAAAAATAAAATCATATTTTAGTAATGGAAAGATTTTATTTGTTACTTATCTTTCAAAAAACTTATGAATTGATTAACTCCCGTCGAAAAAAGGAGAAGACAGGTATAAGATCCCTCAGTCCAAATCTTTATCTTTTGAATACATAGGTGTCGGTAACAAAGGGGGGAGGGGAGCAATAAACCCAAAAAGGGTAAGCTGCATTTTCAATGCTTATACGATATATATTCCAGAATAAGTGGGGGGCTAAGCCCCTCCTCCCCTGGCCCATTGCCCGATCTCGATGTCCATGCTATACTCAAAACATTTATATAATTATGTATTTACCTAACTGGTATGACGTTGAAAACTTTAAATATCAAATGGATTAATTAAAACAGGTGAAAACTAGAAATATTGAAGTACAGTAAAACGTATGAGAGAGAAAGAATTTTCATTGTTTTGAACAATCAAATTGCCCCCTTTCTATTATGATAAATGCTAAGTTGCTTTAAGCTGCCCACTGTTAATGCCCCCTTTACATCTTTACATATACTTATCAAAGACTAGAATTTAAAGAAAAAAAAATAATGATCTTAAACAATCGTCACTCTTTCTTTCAAGACCCTTTTCCCTTTTATTTTATCAAAACCTCAAATATTTAAAACATCAACTTCTCAGGTCCTGAAGTGACTTCATCATAAAAATGTCATCCATCCAGGATCTGTTATTTATCATACCGATTATTTGTAAGAATATTGATCAATCTACATTTTTTTTCAAAGTGCGTCAATATGGTCGATATCAACGCACTTTGAAAAAAATTAATATTTTCAAAGTGCGTTAAAGCTTGGTCCCAAATTTAACGCACTTTGAAAAAATTTTTCAAGGTGCGTAATTTTTCAAAGTGCTTTGTAACAATGCATATATTTTTCAAAGTGCGTTAAATGTCCCCATGGTAAAAATATATGTTTATGTACATTCTTAACGCACTTTTTACAAAGTGCGTTGAGTGTGTCCCAAATTTAACGTACTTTGAACATCGTTTTTCAAAGTGCGTTGATTTTTTCCCAATATTAACGCACTTTGAAATTTTTTTCCAAAGTGCGTTAATGCCACATACCGCCGGTAGGACAAATGCTAAGGTAAAGATCAATAGGTTAAATATGGTGACGCGATCAAATTGCCTATGAAATATGAAAGGCATAGCCCCTACCAGTAAAAAAATACGGGTAAGGTAAGAGTTTTTGCCAAAATACAGTCAGACTGACGGACAGAAAAAATCACTAGACATGTATATTTGTACGAATCTCATATGTCTGGTGAGAGTTTTTGTTTCATAAATATTTCAACTGCAGTAAGTGAACGCTTTTCTATTTGTCGACTTAAGATCCATTACAAGTATCTTACATCATCTGCGATGGTGTTTATTTTTCCAAGTTGATTAAATACGCAAGAGCATGCTCTACGTACAAACAATGAGTGAGATATAACCTTATCACTAGTATTGAAGTGCCTAAGAAAAAACATAATCCTCGTACGAACATTTTATAAACCTAAGCTGGCTACTGACAAACAAGTTGAAACAATAATATCTACAGTATCGTTTAATGTCACTATGTCGCAAATTCTATCGTCAACACAAGGACTACAAATCTGTCATAAAGATGAATGATGACTGGCGTTAATCATGCTTATTTTAAGATCAAACATGGCTGAAATATTGCCGACTAGGCGTTTAACAATTTTATGAACAGTTTGTACAGATTTTCCTTTTTCATCCATGACAAATTAAAGAACACACGGCGGGTGTTAGGGGTTCAAAAGGGGTTGCTTACTTTTTTTAATCCGATGCTACATCTGATATTCTTAGAGGTCCTTGTTTTTACTTTCTTTTTCTCGAAAGAAACATGCACAACAATAATTAACATTGATAACGAAATAGTTTTTATATCTCGTAAGGCCAGTCAAACCAAAGTATAAGCTATAAATTGAAATATGATATCATTCACAGACAGTCAGAAATACAAAGAGACAACACATGTTTGTCATAAAAATGTTTACGCGAAACTCGTAAAGAGTTCAATTTTTAAATAAATACATGTAAATATGCAAAAACATAGGGGTAAAATGAAATTTAATTCGCATGAAATAATAAATAACAAAGAGATCAGTACTAAGATTTCTCATGTTTCTGTTAGCATGTTGTGCAACGTTCTACTGGAGATTTTTATCATTCGTATGAAGACGTCACCATTTTCAGGTTGAGTACTGCGAGAACCTTTTCGTAAATCCTCCACTTTTGGCCATGGAGGGATCTACTGCAATTTGGGAGTGCGGTTTATACGGTCTCGTCCGAAGGACCGTTCTTCACGTCTTTCAGCGAGATTCGTACCTGTGACGTAAGAATCAAATTCTTTAATTCGCGACTCCAGAGGAGACGCCTAACTATTGCGCCACGTGGTGACCAATCCTTAATTTTTCATTCTTGTAAAATGCTTCTTATACAAATATATTCTTAATACAAACATAACGTTCATTTGTGCGATGAACAAAATATATAAAAACCCTGCACAAGATTAAAAGTGCTGTTTTTCGTTTGTTTTTTTTTTTTTCGGGGGGGGGGGGGG
>PRKT01001221.1:0-23928 GCA_003671525.1 Saccostrea glomerata | reverse complement strand
GGGGGGGGGGGTAGCAAATAATGGCAATAGACAAAGTACATAAGGAAATCATAATTTTAGTGCAATATCACATACTTCATTTAAAACAGTAATTTCCACTTCCTTATGAATACAAGTACTTTTTTAGTGCAATATCACATACTTCATTTAAAACAGTAATTTCCTCTTCCTTATGAATACAAGTACTTTTTTCCGTTTTCTATTTTATCATATATTTAGGTGCACTACTGGCAGTCACATTAATTTCCTTGAAGATTTTAAAGAACAATATATACACAATTGAATAAAAACGTAATATCAAAAATATTGAAATTAATTATAATGTCATAATCACTGAAATTTTCAGTGTGAAACACTTCTGCCTGCCCTTTCTACAACAACAACAACAAAACTACGACTAAGATTAAAATTTAAAAACAATGTTATTGTAAAGTAGTTATTTTTTAAGATTTGTAAAAGACTTACGATACTGTCCAAAGGGGATAAGAAATTTGTTCGTCTTGGCAATGCTTGTTATATATTTTCTTATATTTAATACGAGTTTAATGCACGTGACTTTTCCAATTCATTTTTTTACGGTATACTTATGCAAAATAAATAACATCAAAATTAAGTGAAATCCGAGCGAAATGATAAAAATCTCATTTGAGTCTGACTAAAGATTCTTTCTGTATTCAATTAATACATCGACTCATATTAAGAGACGTAACTCCCGTCTGTACATCGACATATATAGAGAATAAAACATTCCCTTTTTTTCTATCTCGCATACTTTATAATTACGAAGCAACAAGTAAAAGCATAAATAAAATAATTAAAATCAAAATTACATAGAATGATTAAAAATTAATCACAATGTATTTTTTGACTTCATGGAGTTTATGCATTGCTCATCTATAATAAGCGATAAAACAGCCTCATATGCCCCAGGCTTAAAGTTTTTCTTAGAACGATTATTGTTCATTATCTTGATGGTTAGTTTTACACTGTGAATTTGTTTTCAGTAAAAATATAGAACAAAGACAAAAAAAAAACTTTTCAAACATGTTTTAATTGTAAACGGTCATTACAAAATTAAAACATCTATAAGAAGCAAAGAAAATGAAAGATAAAAACGTTAACGACAAACTAGTTCTTTCTACTAAGATAACTAAGATATATATTTTTTTATCTTTAAGGACAGACGAGACGTTCCTTAATAATAGATAAATTTTTCTAAGACTCTGTCATTGAAGTATTGCTACTAAAACATGTTTACACACAAAAAAATGAGGTACCTTACAAGGCATTTCTGCAAGGTACCAGGGGTAGTTTTTCTTATATAATCCTTTGGGGAAGAAAAAGAAATTTCCTATTTCAAATGTTTAAATGTTTGGATTTTTTAAAAACGTTTAGAAACTGGTTTAGAAATCAGAATGTTATTAAAATTTTTAATATTTTTCATACATTACGAAAATATACGAAAAAGATTTTGAGGAACGTCTCGTCTGACCTTAAGGATATCAAGTCCCAGGATCATAAAACATACTTAGACTGAGGTCAAATTTGTAATTGTATGTTTAATCTTTATTCATTATTTAACGAATCTCTAATTTTGAAGATTACAACTCTTTTGTAAAGCAATATTATAAATTATTTTAATTCTTGTCTACTTGACTGACTCAAAATTATATTATAACATGAATATTTTGACTAAAGCTTAAGAAGTTTCATGATCCCGGGGCCTGAGCAATTAAAATTGAATTCTCATAATATTAATGTAACTTTAAAAAAACAACACTTGAATAAATTAAAACCAGAATTAAACTCTATAAATTTAATTATCGACCTTATTTAAAGCACGGTTATTTGAAAATAAAGGCATAAAAATTACATTATTGTACAGAATGCCATTGTTAAAAAAAACAAAAACGCAAGGTCAAGCAAAAAAAAATAATTATAAGCTTAAAAACAAACATTGTGAAAAAAATTAAATTAAAAGATAAACAATCTTGAGGAAATCGAAAGATTCAGTTTCAGTTCAGCAAGTAAGTTTCAAATTTCTCTGTAATGGGGAATATGGAGATCGCTGGTGGTGGTTGTGGTGGTGGTGGTTGGAGGGGATGTTACTTGTTAAAGTATGTTTTATCTATTCTTAATTTGCACGTCATGGAACAAATAGGGGAAAATGTCAATCATTATTATTAGCTAGTTTTCATTTCTGTTTTTTTTTTCACAGCTATTAGACTTCCCTCCCTTTGTCTAACAGTTTGCATATACAGTGTCATTCTGCATGTATTCGGCAACGACATCATAACAAAGCTGGTATTCTTCCTGAAAATGAAAATATAAAAATACAGTCCTCTTTGTGCATATAAAGATAACTGTTTCCCATTTACCCCATAATGCGGATTCTTGAATTGTATATTAACCAGAATATATTTGTACAAAGGAATGAAGAGCAATTAAACAGTAAATGGCTCATGCATGTTCATGTAAGTAAAATGCTACAAAAAGACCTCAATATTCACTCAAAAGTATTGATATTGATACAAAAAACCTTGATTCGACAATTGTTATACCATTAAAGTAAATGTTAACAGAGCTAAGGCTGGCTTCTATGTATTTATAGGAAAACTTTTAATTTCATATTGCATGAAGTAATACTATATAGAATAATCCTAGTTAAAGTCAACTCTAAGAAATACTTAAACAATCCTAAACCAACATCCATTTTGCTTTCATGATTTATAATATATAGCAAACTGAATATTGTGTATGATTTCTGGTGAATTTGTTAGCGATTTTAGCAGAGATATGATATTGCTGAAATTAAATGTATCCATAAACTTAAAAACAATTAAAAAAAACGGTCACTTGTCACAGTCACCAGTAAATTGTCTTTATTGAACCATAGTAAGATAATCATAATAATAAGCATAATCTACATATATATTTTTTGTTGAATCACCCTAATTGTTTGATGTTTATGTTTATGCAAAAATCACAAATGTTGCGTAACAAAAATATTACTAAAACTTATTAAATGTTTACCCATACAAAGCTTACTACAGTCACTGAAAAGAACTCTGCTCTTCGCAAGGCAATTTGAGACATTTAGATTAATTGTAACTTTGAAGAGTTACATCTATATAACAACATTCATGTGGAAATGGGCACCTGATCTTGCCAAGCCGACATGCATTTACAACTGAATGAACATTACGCACAGTGAAAGATAAATTATTCTTTGTTCGTGGAAATTAACATGACATTTTGGGGGGGCATTTTGCAGATTTTTTTTCACGAATATTTGTCTTGGATTTCTTCCCATATAAGCATAACTTTCTACTCTTGTTTATTGAATAACGAATTTCATTTTGCTCTCACCAAAAGATTGTAGACCTTGAAATGTCTTTTAGTGTAATTTGCATACATTTTTTCTTCCATGCTTCTGACATTAAATCCTCCATCCTGTAACTTGTCGTTTATGTTTGGCCAATACTGTGTGCATTTGATCTAGATATAGAGATAAAATCAAGTTTAATTCATTAATTCATCACATTATTTTAGTATTATATTAAGTGGATTGAATCAATATATTGATCGAAATAAAGAAAAAAAATAATGTGTGATGTTATTTCTTCCTAAATAAAGGAAATTATTTTATGATTGTTAGACATTAAATGAATAAGGTTATTCAAAATTTTGATTATTAAACAAATGACATGCAAAAATAAACAACGCTTCAAGAATAATTTTGACAAAATTTATTTGGGGTTGACATACTTCATGTTATATGGGGAAAAACAAAACACAAACCAAAATGCAAACAAACAGAAAAGATATGACTTATGTTGTGTGTATTTTTCAACCACCTTTGCGCCTTCTTTGAGATTGGTCAGACAAACAATAATAGAAACATCCTCCTGCCATATCATTTTCCAAAAATCAGCAATCGTCTTAGGCATAGGACCTAACAAATTAGTAATATACAAGGAATGAAGCTTATTCCACCTTATGTTATACGATATAACATAACTTGAGGCAGTTTACGCTTAATAATCCGTGAAGCGGTTTATAAAAGAGCGTAAACTGCCCCAAGTTATTGTTATTATGTTCCCCAAACGGAGTTTGGGAACATATTGTTTTTACTCGGTTTCTTATTATTATTATTATTAAGGTCTTCCGTCTTCAGCGGAAGACCTTCTTGTTATTCTTAGGTTTCTTTTCCACTTTTATTATTCTTTTTTTTCTTACCGATTTTGTGCACGCGATTTCTCAAAAACGGCTCGATGGATTTCCATGAAACTTTCAGGACTTATGTTACATTACTTGAACCTTACGCATTTTTTTCCGATTTGATGACGTCACTTCCGGTTTGGAGATATTGCCGATTTTATGATCTTTGAAGGGTCCGTTTGTCCGCAGACTTTCTCAATAATGGCTCAAGATAGAAACATGAAACTTTCAGGTTTGATAGACCAAAGTCGGCGCTCGCTATAGCCCGAAAATAGACGTATCACGAATTTCAAAATTTGTAACACTTTTTCAAAGATATCTTTTTACCTAGAAATATTTTATTAAGACATATAGAGCAAAAGAAGTGCAGTTTTTGAAGATCTTTCAAATGATATCTCAATAAAAGGGCTGGCCCCTAAAATAAGGGGCCTAGAGGGGCCGAAATTTTTTTCTCTATATCTTAAAATCTATAAAGAATTTGTAATACGTCAAAGAAGCAAAGTTGTTCAAAAGGTCAAGTTAAATCAATTGGCGTCGTCAAAAGAATATATTTCTGTGAAATTTATACTACTAAGATTAATTTTAACTGTAACCTAATATCTCATCATATCTTTTTTTTCCAGGAACAATACAAAATTGTCTATCTGTTACTTAACGAATCATTCCTGGGGAAATCAAGATGCATGACAACTGAGCAAATTGTACAAGGAAATCAAGATAATGTGTGCTATGCCAACTGTGCAGATGTCACTTCAAACCCTTTGTCTTCAGATTTTAAGGTACATGTGTCTCAAATGAAAACACACAATGAATTGAAGAATCAATTGAAATGTCATTGAATTGCAGAGGTTCATCCTCTGATCCTTTCACATGGGTTGCAGTAGACCTAAAGCGCCATTCAATAATTTGACTATCTAAGCTATTCAAAAACTTTAAAGTTAAACATACTGTGAAAACACGAATTTTCGTGGGGTTTAATTTTCGTTGTTTTTGAGGTATGATGAGACCTACGAAATCATTACGAATTATAAAATATTCAATGCATAACTACTCAACAATTCTTCATCCACGAATTCAAATCCCCACGAACCAATAGTTTTTACTATAACCACGCAAAATTTGATCCCACGAAAATTTGGGATTTCACAGTATATTGATTTTTTTACCTATTTTAGGAGCTGATGTCTGTTCGGAAAACTTATACAGAAGAAGACTTTGAATCCGGAAGTATCAATATAGAAGCTAACTACTCAAAATATGTACTTCCTGGTATTACCAAAACTTTTTATCACTTATTAACTTCTTAAAATGACAAGTGTCGATTTTTTATTTTTTCATTAACTGTAAGTCGTTTATAGTTCCACGGTGTTAAAATTTCCCGGTATCTCAAAAATTACCAATTATGATGGTTTCAATTTCACGCTGCGAGATATTAATTCAAAATTTTGTATAAGCATTTAAACGTTTTTATAAACCAATAATCACACTCACCATGGCTTTATTTTCACAAAGAAAATTAATAGCAAAGTGCGAACATAACGAAATTAAAACAATCCTTATTATTCGCCAAGCAACAGTATTACCATTATTTGTTGTACAGTAAGCTGGAATGAGAGTTGTATCTGAAAAAAAACCTGACAAGAATGAAAAATATGTATGATGATTTTTTTTTTTATTAATCCTTCATTTCAGTTGAGGAATTCATGTGCCGGTTAACATATTCGGAAGGGAGATCAACATATTACAATGCTGTGTTTCTCCAGGTTAAGTTTTAATTATCAGTGAGAATATCGCATTGAATTATACATAAACTTCTTTGATATAATTTTAATTCGTGGAGATTAGTGTCAGTCGGTAAGCATACTGTGTTCACTGAGGTATGTTCGTTGGTACCTTTATTATTAATATATGAACAATTAAATGAATACGGTATACAGGGTTATTTTCAAACCCGTGGAATTTTTTGCCCTTTCATTTATATTTACTCCGTTATAATTTCGCCCGATTACAATTCTTTTTTAAGATTGATTGATTGATTGTATATTGTTTAACGTCCCTCTTGTGAATTTTTCACTCATATGGAGACGTCACCGTATGCCGGTGAAGGGCTTCAAATTTAGACCTATACTCGGCACTCAGGGCCATTGAGCAGTGAGGGTTCTTTATCGTGCCAGCGCCTACCGTGACACGGGACCTACGTTTTTAAGGTCATATCCGAAAGACCCGTGACTTTCACTTCTGATGCCGAGCGCTTGGCGAAGGAACAGTCACTACCTATTTTTACGTCATAGGTTTGACGCGGCGCCGAGAACTAGAATCGAACCCGGGCCTCCCGATCACGAAGCGAACGCTCTACCACTAGGCTACCGTGAACGGTTTCTTTTTTAAGAAATCCTACTGTCAGATTAAGTGTTTTTTTTAAATTCGCCCTCTTGTAAGTAGAAAATAAAACGGAGGAGAAAATTTCCCTGTACACAGTACACATTTTGATAAAATAATTGTTTTTGGAGATATTTTTTATCCACGAACATTGGTCTCTCATTAAGAACGATAATTCCAAGGTGCCTAAGGTTTTTAATAAAAAGGAATTTTCTCTGCTTAAGGTAATTCCACCCTCCTGTGATGTCATAAGTTTTTGCAAAAACTGTTTTAGATTTATATACAATAGAACAATATATTTTGAAAGAATGATTTTCCATAAGTGTAATGAAAAGTATTGTTAATTAACAGAATTTAAAAAGTGCATATTTCCTTTATTTAATCAATTCATCAATCTTTAAAAAATGTTGACAAGGGCAAAAACTCCTGCTGTTATAAAAAAAGTGACTCCCATCAAGCCACGAACCCAGTTTTCACTTAGATCCGACACTAATTTAGTGTTTCGACGGTGTGATAACAGACCAAATAATAAATAAATATTCTAAATAACTAGTTATGATTAGTTATATAAGTCCGCCACCATCAGGAATCCACTAATATATGTAAATCAAATATTGTTTATTTATTCTATTTGATTTATTGTATACCGGTAAGTTTTTTTCAATCGTAGAACCGGTTAGGGAATTTCCCAAGGTCATGCTATGTTTATTTATATTATAAACATAGATGAAGGTTGTTTGCAGAAATATGCAGGAATGTTGCAATAAGATAATATATCAGTGAATGATCTGGTTTATTACATTGTAATTGACCAGTAAGTGATGATCTTTAAAAAAAAAAACAAAAACAATCATGAATGTTGCAGAATAATCTCCGAGGTCGAGAAATGTTGTTTGAAAGATAAAAGCCGAGGCGTTAGGCCAAAATGAAAAATACCTTTGTTTCCCCTAACGCGACCGACTCAATTAAATCGCGCCGACTGAAAAGATTTTTTAAATAAGATGATTCAAAAATTATTTTTATTGTTAACAAGTTTTATAGAATACAATTCCATCAAAATCAGTTTTTTTATCAGAACGGCCGACATTATTCTTCTGTGATTTTTAAGCATTTTTTGTAAATTAAATGGTACCCAGATGTGATTACAGAGATTTAGTTCTTCAGAAAAAAAATGGCGACGTCTCAATCTTATGCCTTTGGCTAATTAGAATTCTTCACTTTTGAAACTCTTAAGATACGTAATACACGGTAAGACCCACCTCATGAGCAGATGAGGGGCTCACCTAGTTTAACACATCATTCAATTTCACTGTATTTTATATTTAATTTGAGTTTTGATCTAATAACCAGTTCATCTGTATTCCTATGTTTACTATATGTCATTATGGAACCATAAGAATTGTTGTATTTTCATCCTGATAAATATAATTCAGATGTCCTTTCTTCATGCCTTTATGTATGGGTTAAACTTCGTGACCATGACATTGTACCGGTGTAAAGCAAATGAAACCGTATTCAACGTTCCTAATTGGGATTTGAACCTGCGACCTAAAATTAGCTACTTGCATCTTAACTCCGAAGCAAAATGCTCTAGAACCACTGCAAATCTCATAGCCCTCAAAAAAGTACATTGATTGTCTATAAACACTAGAGGCAGGTCGCCCGCGTGGCGCAGTGGTTAGAGCGTCTGCTCTAGAGTCGCAAGGTAAGGAGTCAATCCTTACGTCGCGGTTTCGAATCCCACTGTGGGACGAGGAGACCGCTCCTTCGGATGAGACCGTATAAACCGAGGTCCCGTGTCGCAGTAGGTGCTGGCACGAAAAAGACCCCTCCCTGCTCAATGGCCCTGAGTGCCGATTATAGGACAAAATTTGCAGCTCTCCACCGGCAAGTGGTGGGGTCTCCATATGAGTGAAAAATTCTCGAGAGGGACGTTAAACAATATACAATCAATCAATCAACAGAGGCTGATGGAAAGTTTGAAAAAATACACTCGGATGTCCGGTCTTTTCGTATTTGAGAAACTTGTCTTTTTTATTCGAATTATATAAATGTAATCTGCGTGAGATATTTCACAACCCATGCACTGAATATATAAGAGTTTTGAATTAATTAATCATGAATTTTGCTTTTAAACGGCATATGTATGATACTTAAAAATTTGTTCACAAACCGCTTTCTTTTGTACTTTTCTCATTTAAAAAGGTAATTTTTCATTGACTTTTAGAATGTATTTTGAAAGCTGCTGTCAGAAAATAAAATTGTTTACCTACCTACCGACCCAACTTGAAAATTTAGGGTCGGGTTAGGGGAAACAAAGATATTTTTAATTCCGGTGTAACGACGAAAAGTGACCCCCGTAGAATATTGACCAGGGGGTCATTTTTCTACATAGAAAAATGACACCGGGTCAATATTCGACGACAAGTAGGGTCATTTTTCGACTGTAGAAAAACATTCCAGACCAGAAATTGTACGACTCCACACACGTTGAAAAATGACCCCCATAGAAATTTGACCCCCTACTTTTTGTAATCAATAACACCTTATATCTGTGTCTCCTGATATTTTTTCATACCCTCAACTTTTAGTAGGGGGAATTTTTTTATGTACATGTACTTTAATCCTTTCAACACATATTTGATTGCATATCTTAATGTAGTAGTATCACAATTACTGTATATGGTATGAATTTATTAATGGCTTGCAGAATCCCAAGGAATATCTATTCATGAAGGAGCATCAATTGATCAATTTATGATTATTTTTTTTTGGTTTTCATCATTAAAAGGTTTTGTTCCGAAAATGGCATGATATGTTTCTGATAACCATAAACTTTGAAAATTTTTACAATTCCAAAAGCATATCATAGAAGCAAGAAAAGCAACGTAATTTAACTATATCAATTCATTTCCCATATCTCTTACCTTTAAAGTTACATATACCTCTGCATATGCATTTTGCTTTAAATATACTTTGTAACTACCTTATATATACTTTTTCCTGTATATACGGGAAATACCATACACATCGAGAACGTTCTTATAATGATATTAAAAAATCCTACATACTAGCAAAAATTTACATCTGGGTGTATAATAGTTCAACCGTCAGAGATATTTATAAATTCCTTAAAAAACTTCCCTTTTCAACACTTTTTAGCCCAGAGACACCTGACAAATGGTTGCTGTAATACCCCCTTTCTTCTGAGATTTTATAGACACTAACTTTACAAATAAACTCTATCGTGCCATTACTTCGTTTACTCGCCACAACTCTACCGATTCGTACCTCATCTCCACGTAATCATGCAGCCGAGGTTTGCTGAATGTAACTTCGATATCTATTTTAAATTAGTCCTAGCACATTAAGTCTAAAAGTTAATGCCAAAGTAAAAGTTTGGAATTTTTGTGTAAAAGTGTGTGAAACTCCAAGGTCAAAAGGTCAAAATTGATTGTACACAAAAAAAGTCACAAAAATATCTTGTGAAATATGAAAGCCATAGTCCCACCCAGTCTAAAGTTATGGGCAAGGTTTTTGCAGACAAATATACAAACAGAGACGGACGGACAGGTAAAAAATTATATATCCCCGAAACTTCGTTTTACTTAGGCATAAGTATAATATGTAAAGTAACAACAGTTTCATAATCCTACATTTGTTGGTTTTTTTGTTTTATTGAGAAAAAAAATTCTAAAATCATCACATGTAAGTTCATATAGAACGGGAGAAACGATACTACATGTGCCAATTTTTGGAAAGACAGGCTCTTCTTTTTTTAGTTAATTGTGTTTTATGCTTTAGCCCCCATTTTGTTAAGGCTTTGTTGACACTAGCAAAGGACAAAAGACATTTTACAGGTTTTGTGCTTACCACTTTTAGATTACATTGTATTATATGTCAGAGGCAATTTAATTTCGTACTTATTTTTACAAATTAAACCATCCCCATTATTTAATGAGAAGTTTGATTGGTTAATTGTATGTTGTTTAACGGCCATCTCGAGAATTTTTCACTCATATGGAGACGCCATGAGAAGTTTGAAACTTCATTCATAGAAAACCAAATACATTTTTTTTTATAAGATCTGATTTTCTAAGCTAGCCCCTTTTTGGTGCTATTTTCAAAAGTAGGAATCAAAAACGTTAAACTTTTGAAAAATAAAACTTAATTTTGATTTTTGCAAATTTATTATCCAGGGAAAAATCAACGAGATTTATATTTAATTAATTATGGAAACTTTTAAAACTTTTTTCTGACATCAGCTAGAAATTGAACTTTTTAAAGATTAGAATGACAACTGTGTAAACTTTACCGTATAAAATGTAGTAAACGATTCTATCAATGCGCGTATCTCTTATAGCCTTAGAACACTTTAAAATATATTGTTTGTCTTTAATGGGGATAAAACGGTTTGTATTATTAATGTAAGGTACATGTATTGTAAAGCGTTGATTTCGTTCTTTCATGACGTTGGATCCTGATATTTAAAGTCTTAAACTTTTTTATGCCAAGTATATTTTTAGTTTCTACTATATACATAGCTTAATTAAAATTCAAATTAAAAAATGGGGGTCAATATGCTTCTTTTGGTGCTACAGTACATTTAATCAGAGTCTATTTTATAAAGACATTTTAAAATTGTGACTAATACCCCATTCATACGACGAAAATTTGCTCATGTGTGCAAATTTACATATAAGTAAATCTACACACGTAAGTAAAAGTTAATTAATTTGCTATGCGTTCAAACGAGATTTATGTACTGTTAGTAAATCCTCATATTTTCATATAAAATAAGGAGATGGACAGATTCAGAATTGTGAATTTTTTTTATAGAAAAGGGTATCTCCCTGCTGTTTTGGATGTTCCTCAAAGAAACGGGGGTAAATATAAAATATCTGCTTGAATATGATAATTATGTATTTTGCAGGAGAATGAAAAGGAAGATTGATTGATTGTATATAGTTTAACATCCCTCTAGAGAATTTTTCACTCATATGGAGACGTCTCCGTATGCCGGTGAAGGACTTCAAATTTTGACCTTTACTCGGCACTCAAGACCATTGAGCAGTGAGGGATCTTTGTCGTGCCAAGGCATGCCGCTGACACGGGGCCTCGGTTTTTAAGGTCTCATCCGAAGGACCCATGAAAAGGAAGAAGAAAACTAACAATGATCGATCTCAAAACATTTGACCAATACAAATATGTAAATAGGAAATTCACACGAACCCCTAGAAATTCATGGCGGGATCAGGTGCCAAGGAGCTCGAGGATACTTACGAATGCTTACCTTCAACGAGTTTATTGAAATTGCTGTGACATAAACTTATATGTGAGTAGCTTGCCTGAATTTAAAAAAAAACAGAAAAAGTTAGAAGAAAGTCATGAAGAGCTAAACGGTAATGGGGCCCGGGCGATTAATGAAATGCATGTCACAGCTCCGGCGCATTTCCAAGGAGACAACTTGAATAGTAAGGGCACTACTTATTGATCCTACAGTGCACTTGTTTGCGACAATAGCTATATCATTATAAACATAAACAAAGGTTTGCCAGAAAAGGTGCAAGTTGCCCTCGATTTTGCAAATTCAAACATTTATCTCGGAGGAGATAAAGGCTCCATGTTTACAGTTTTGCCTTCTAGCCACCATGTTTATCGAGAGATATTTTACACGCCTATGCGTACATAACCTAAAAAACACTTAAAATGAATAATTATACAATAGACAAAACCAAATACATACATATGTAAATTTGCTGCGTGTTCATACGCAGAATATACACATATGAATTAATAATTTGCTACAAAGTGTATGCAAAAGTTAATTTGCACCTAGTCCTGACCAGGTTTAAATTTACTCAATTGTGCAGAATTTGCATATGAGTAAATCAGTTCAAACGACAAAAATTGCAAATGTGAGTAAATTTACTTATGTGTAAAATAAACTGAGGTATGCAAATCACGTCGTATGAATGGGGTATAGAAAGAGTTTCAAAATGCTTAGCATAATCAATTATTTGACCTTCTGCACTAATAAAATGTGATATTTCTGGCATTGAAAATTTAATAAGCAAGAAAATTATTTTACAGTCTTAGACTTTTTCTGAATTTAAGTATATATGTTAAAGTTATCTTAAATATTTAGAAAATAACATCAAAAGTGATGGAATCAAAAGTGGTGGTATGATGTAAATTTTTAGATATTACGAAAAAAGTGTCAATTTTACGTTAAAATTGGCTCAATTTTTCACAGATTTTCAGAATATATTTACCATATTTGTCACACTTCGTTGAAAGACTTCATAAGAAATAATTCTTACACGTAACACATGATTCCAATGCAAAAAAAAAGCTTTGTGTGCAACAAGCATGGAAAAATATGAATAAAAAATTAACAGTACTATGAGAGGTGCAAAAAGGAAAAAACTGATCATTTTCTTTAAAAAAAACCTTCTGCCACAAAATATAGTTCCTAGCTTACTTAGTTATTCTACTTGAATGGAATTTAATTGCGCTTTTTTCATTGAATTTTGTTCAATTTGCATTGTAGAAATCAAATTTCATGTTAGAACTTAAAATGATGCAGAATTTTATAAATAAAGGACAAGACCGAAATCCGCTCAAAAGCTCAGGATCGAAAGTCTTTAAGCTTAAAAGCTTTCAGAAATTAAGACTTCAGAGCATAAGGTTGCTTGATATTACCCGTATATATTCGCCCAACAAGAATATTCCGACCAAAACGAATGTTTTTGAATCAAAAAATGACAAGGGGGTCAGTATTCTACGGGGTCATTTTTCTACAATGCACACGGAGAAAAACGACCCTAAGGCCATGATTTCTACAGAAAAGTGGGTCATTTTTCTGCGTAGAATATTGGCCAGGGGGTCAAATTTCTACGTAGAAAAATGACTCCCGGTCAATATTCTACGGGGGTCACTTTTCGTCGTTACACCGGCCTTAGCCAAAACTTTTATCTTTCAAACAACATTTCGAGACCGAGGACTTTATTCTGCATAATTACTGAAAACAAGGACTTTATTTCTATTCTGCTACATGTAGTTAGCAGTCCTAAAATACGACTGATCGTTTCTCCGGTTTGTTCCCGTTTTGCACACATTTAATTACAGGTAATTAAAAAATGTGTGAAAAATGGGAATTTGACCAGGTGAGATGATTACTTAATTGCTATAGTCTATACTATACTTAGCTTAGTAAGTATGTGAAAGATGAACTTATAGTGATAAAATAATAGAATAAATACAAAGTAAATGTATTTTATTATCTAATGATCTTATTATAACATCTTTTCAGATCAATTTGTATTCAATATTTTCTTTATTATGTTATATCTTTAATTCATTTAGAATTATATCAAGATTGAAAAGTACATATTCTTTTTTTAAGAAATTAGACTTAATAATAAATAATATGAAACAAATATTAATAATTTATTCAATTAAATTCAATTGAATCAAATATTTTCCCATAAATATATGTAGAATTTTAATAAAATGCTTATAAAATTGTATTAAACCTCTTAAGAATACATTAAGCTAAATCAGGTATTCACAGGTAAATCCAAACCAGAAATCAGACTATAATTGATATCAAAACACAATTCACACCTGTTGTTCTCTACTAATTACCAAATGTGTGCAAAACGGGAACTTGTATGTTTTTTTGTTTACCTGTGAATAGAGTGCAGACAATTTGAGCTTTCGATACATTAAAATTAGCCTTTTATTGTTTGTAGCTTAAAAAGATTAATCATTTTGAATATACAATAACAAAATCAGTTTCCTATTTTACCACTTTATTACCAAGATCACGGAGTTTAAATATGGCGGAGGCAGGTTCGGGAAACAGCCCCGCTTGGCCTTAGAAACCTACATTCATCAACTACTTTCTGCAATATACAGTGTTTAAATTGTTTAGGCGACACATCAATGTGGTTTAAATACGTATTTTATTCTTATGTCAACTGCACAGGTTTTATATTTGCTTCTGATCTGATAATTTTTTTGATGACGTTCGTGATTTATTGGAGAGTAATGTGCGCGAGGTAGCCAATAATCGTAGTAGAATGTATAATATTTTCCTGATATTCACAATTCAAAGTAGTATCTAAGAACTCTCACCATCATAATAATGCATTTGACGCAGTTTTAACACAATATTTTTATGATACTGTTTACAAAATATGTACAATTTTTTATGTTGACATATGCTTCTGTTTATTTACGTCTCCTACATGTATCTTAAAGAAAATGGCGACCTATACATTTTTGGAAACAATTGGTAAATATAAAAAATATTCAGTGAAATTAAATCCATATTTTAATACTTTTAACCATTAAAATTGAAACGGTGGAAAGACCTTAAATGACAAAAATGTTCGGGAAATTGAGAAATACCTTTTCATGATACATAATTATAATTCTCATACTAGTCCATGTATATGAATTTTATATGAGAGACCTGTAGTTATGTCAACATAAAACAAATGTTGCTGTTTCTTAGTTAAATAAGCTACTGATGCAAATAAGATGTACAGAACGTTTTGATTGGTTGCTAATTGCATGTACATGTTATAATACATTGATTCTCCTTAACACATATTTTTGTTATTTATTTAACATGTTAAAAGCCTAGAATCCAATACATATATGATAAAGTTGTTCGTACACACTATTATTTGTATTCACCAATTTTTTTCTTGGTTTAAAAGTCCGAGGTTTAATTCATAGTACATATCTATAGAAACATTTCCTGAAAGGGGATTATATTTTTTAGTCTTATAAAGAAAACGATAGCCTCATTAGTGCCCAATATCCTCTACATGAATACACAGAAGACTTCCTAAGGCTGATAATGGATATGAACGTCCATCTAGTTGTCTTCCTTTGTCCATTATCTGATTTGGAATCCGTAAGTAACCTTTCAGGCGTTTGTAGTTCTGAAAAAAAGTTTGCAGCTTATATAATAATGAAATTCGAATGTCCAAAATTCTTGACGTTTAACGTTTAACAACAGAATAAACAAACAAACAAACATCATTTGATTTACATACGAAATTATAAGATGAAAGAAAAAAGTAATACCCATCAGGAGACGGCAAGTAAAGCAATTTTCAATAAATTCGAACAAAGCGTATTTTTTATATATATTAAAGCATTTTATGCATAGAAAAGTCCTGTTGATATACCAATTGATTGATTACATGTAATACTTGATGATCCATTTAGAGCATTAAAATAAAAAAAGAGACTAAGTACTTTTATTTCCTATAAAAATTTTGCTCGTAAAAGTCCATTCGGTGAAGAAAAATAGTATGAGTGCACTCTCTGATCTAAATAATAAAACACGTCTTTTAATCCTTAGAAATAGTTCTATTATGTACTAGTTGCATATTTTAGATCACATGTTGCGTTCTATATTAAATATCGAACAATATATCGAACAATAGCCTTAAAAATTGGCCGTTTTGTAGACTTTTTCAGAATATGAGGAAATTGACGCATTTCGTGACGCCATAATGCTTTAATGAGCCAGAAAATTACGTCATTCTTATAGATACACAATCACCAAAGATCTTAGTGGAATTCTACGGAAGCCCATTTAGGACCTATCAAAAAATATTTTTGAATTCGTTATAACGATTTTTAGAATTCGTTATAACGAATTTAATTTGTTATAACAGATTTATTGAATTCGTTGAAACGAATTTAATTTGTTAAAACAGATTCATTGAATTCGTTATAACGAATTAAATTTGTCATAACAGATGCACTGAATTCGTTATAACGAATTTAATTTGTTATGCGATTTTTAGAATTCGTTATAACGACTTTAATCTGTTATTACAGATTTGTTGAATTCGTTATAACCAATTCAAAAATTCGTTAAAACAAATTCTTAAATTTGTTATCATAACGAATTCAACAAATCTGTAATAACAGATTTCAATCGTTATAACTAATTTAAAAAATCGTTACAACAAATTAAATTCGTTAAAACGAATTCAATGAATCTGTTATAACAAATTAAATTCGTCATAACGAATTCAATAAATCTTTTATAACAAATTAAATTCGTTATAACGAATTCAATAAATCTGTTATAACAAATTAAATGTTTTTTTTTTGCATTCCTTACATGACTTTCTCAATAAAAATAATTTGAATTTCATTTATTTATTTTTCTTTCATAACGGACAGATTGTTCAAAGAAAAATTGTTCATAGCATTACTGAAAATAACACTTGAAATTAAAATTGTACAGTAATCAAATTATATAAATTATGAAAGTTTCATATTTCTTACGAAAACTTAACAAATCATTTTATAGTGCAAACCGTCATTTACTGTTACAAAGGAGATGCTTCTCTCATTGATATTCCTCAAACAAAATTTACGAGTTATCACTTCGCATGGTCTTCTTTCTTATGTGGTAGAAAACTGAATTGTATTTAAAAAAAATTACAGATACAAAATATTATGAATTTAGGAAAATTCTTATACATTTGTTTTCATATTTGTACATTTTATCTTGATTCATGTCTTTAACCTCCCAATAATTGAGAGAAGAGCGTATATAAAAAAAAAAACAGCCAAAAATTAGTGATTCGTCCTTATCAAAACCAAATAATCATAATAATTAGAAGTAACGAATAATGAGTGCTTTAGTGAGGCAATGAGATCGACAGTTAAATTTCCAATTTGAATTTGAGATATGTGTATTCATGGAAACCTAGTAAAAAAAATTTTAATTTTTATGATTGCATGAATAGAGGTTTGAAATTTTTCATGCATATTCAAATATTTGAGTTGATGAAAATGATATAAACAGAATTCTGATGCACTGAATAAAGTATTCATCAATACTCTTTATGAAAATGATTAAACGTGAGTTTTTCTATAAACTCTCCAATCTTATTATGTACGAGTGTTGTAAACTATATGTGCATAATGCAACATTTATCACCAAAAAATCAAAACACCATGTGGAGATGCTTATCTCTGCAGAGGAAAAATTCATACATAATTATCTGAACATTATTTTTAACTTAATCATTGCATTCATAATCAAAACAGTTTCTCTTTTCTTGTCAATATTTTTCCAAATTTTTATTTTTGTTAGGTTGGATAAGGAGTTTTCATGGGTTTTATGAATTTATATGTCATAAAGAATCGTGATGAAGATTTGTGAGGATACAAAATACGTATCGAAAACTCTTGCTGTTATAACTATCGACGATTTACTGTATTCTTACATCTCCATTTTCTTTTAATTATAGAAATGATAGTGTAGATTCTGGAATAGTGTAGATTCTGAATTGTTTAAATCATGACTCCCGGGGGTTGGGCGGGGCCACAATAGGGAATCAAATTTTTACATAGAAATATATAGGGAAAATCTTTTAACATTTTCTTCTCAAGAACCACTGTGCCAGAAAAGCTGAAACTTATGTGGAAGCATTCTGGGGTAGGGTAGATTTTAAATTGTCCAAATTTTGATCTGTGGGGTACGATGGGGTCATAATAGGTATTACAAGGGGGAAATCTTGTTAAGAATAGCATGGTCAAAGTTTCACAGGTGAGCGATGTGGCCCAATGGTTTTAAATAATATTCCACAACCAGTTAGTGACCTTAACATTCACATTACCTTTATCGATATCCGATCCTCAGCCAGGAAGTATAACTCCAAAAATTAATATTTAATTTAAAAAGCATCAATATGAGGCTTGAAAACGAAAACTTTTCATGCAACAATTTTCATCCTATTCACCTTTATATGATTCAAGGTTTATGGAAGTCTTAGAAGAGGTCTTATAAAAAGTTGACATTTTTACCCCATAAAAAGAAAAAAAGAAATACAGTTTAAGAGAAGTAAGATTTTCTTGAATTGAGCCTTAGATACCAATGCTTATTAGCATGATATGAAATAAGAAGTGACTTGTGATGTCTTGCAATGACAATTTCTCTGAATGCCTGGATACCTATTGTTTTTTTAACCAAAAATATACATGTTGATAAACTTGGAATTAGAAAATGCATAGCTGATATTCCTATTCGTTTTTTCTGAATATATATTTGAGATTTGACAATTTTCCCTACATAATATGATAAACTTTAATGTTTAACTTTAAAGAAATACTGTGGGTAAATTTACATTACTATGTGGATTCAGAGATATTTTTATGAGTATTTTCGATAACTTAACTGCTAATTTTATGAACCTGAGAATCGAACAACCTTAAAACAGACAATTCCACTGCGTAAGGTGGAGGGGGCTCGTCCTATCAGTGCGAGGTCAAAGTTAAAAGCTTTAACAACAATGAAAAACAAAGTATGAAAACGGCGAATGGAGGCAGAACATTTCATTTCCCGTTTATAGCCAAGACACGGATGGTTACGTCATCAACAGTCAGCTGACCTTAAGATTAAAGACAGGGGGTACTAACGGTGTGGGAGGTAAAATATTCGAGCACGTGTCTTTGCCCGACATTTCGGTATGGTTTTATATTTACATTTAATGAGAACAGAATAATCAATTACTAAGGCAATATTGTATTCTCAGACAACGCTGAAAACATTGACGTTTCTAAACTAAGTATTTCAATGTTAAAATTTGTATCCCTTCACCTGTATTTGTCGACGTCTCTGCATGATTGAAATATTCTCAAACGGGACGTAAAACAAGAAAAATCAATCAATCATTTTGTCGTGCTGCAATAGTCGGGATCCAACGTTTCGTTTATCATATTTTAAATGTACTGTGTACACGTACACTTCAATGAAATTTTAAGGCAATAGTCAAAATAATTTTTTGGAGGTATTTTTATGCAAAATTTTGTTTAAAACATTTAATTACTTAAAAATTTATGTGAGATTACTTTAGGAACCCTTGTAAGTGATTTTAGTAATATGATTTTTGAAAAATAAGATAATAGATCAATTGGTGTAATTGTTATCTGGCGTTGAGTTTTATCAACAAAGAACATAGTTTTTACGAAAAAGAATAACTTGAAGTATGGAGCGAGGCTTTTTAAAAAAAAACAACTTCTCACCACCTTTTTAAAGTAATAGACACATCGACTAGAAAGAGCAATGATTTTATTATCACAACATTAAAATAACATATATTATTTACATGAATAAGTAAAATGATACAAGTCATTCTGAAGTCATATAACACAACGTTAGGAATTCAACGTCGATGCTTTCCAAGTCAAATATCTTATCAATTAGCTATATGCTTGTAACAAAATGTGTCCATTCGCAAGCAAGAGTAAAAGTTCTTCTTATTTTGTCTTTCATATACTAAAAATAAAAATACATGTATACACTGTAAATGTACATGGGCAATTATGTCGGTATTTGATTTTAAAATGTATAAAAGAAAATCATGCTTTATTGTATAAAAAATGAATAAACTGGGTGAAAATGATTTCATCAAATACTATGATTACCAAAAAAATTACTGCAAGGATGTTTGTTGGGAAATTAAGGAATGACTGAAGAAACACTGATCATATGAAAGGCTAAACAAATTTTTGATGAAACAAATAATTGGATATTTTTGGGAAGTTATTTTTCTTATGAGAGGGTTATTAAACATCAGGGAAAAAGATCAATGATCAAGTACATGTACATAAGAGATTTACGATTTCGACAATTTGATGACATACATTCTTTTAAATGATAAATTATTTACATTTTAGCTACAGCTTGCTCTAATGAGATGTATCGGGTATCTGCCTTTTTCTATGAAAAAAGAAAACAAAACCGGTCTTTAATACAAGAGGTTTTATCCATATCAGTCAAACGAAATGTATCCAGATTGGCAACAGATTGTCGGAAAGAGGTACATTGGTTATTCTTAGCCCCTTTCTCAAACAAAATATAAAATTTAATATAACGTAGGCAAATACTTATTAAACTTTGTACTATTAAGAATGTTTATTTGTTACAATTACAAAAGCACAAACATGACTGGAGCACAGACTTCAGAGACAAGTCTGGACAAATTTAGCCCTCGCGTTTGCAAAAAACAAACAAAAGATACTACTGTGCAGAATTCGTAGGAAAGATGATATAATTCTCTTTGTCGATTGGGCAACAAAACGCTACATAGTACTCCATATTAACTGAAAATATAAAAAAACATAGAATTAAGTACAGGTCTCTGTAAGAATCAGACAAAATGTATATAAAAGTGAATCAGACTTGCTCTGCTCTTATTTTGTATTGTTTTATGGACTTTGAGACTTAATACTGTTCGTTATCTCCATATCCTTCATTTTATAATATATGTAAGAAACACTGTCTTGTAACTAGAGGGGGCATCTCAAAATGCCAAAAATTAAAGAATTTGCCTGGTTTTATAGGGTACTACAAAATATAACAAGCACAAAGAATTCATATGAGAACATTATAAATATAATTGAGATATTCTCTTAATTCGATCTTTTAAATTTCAAGAGCGTATGTTTATTTCTTTTTCTTAAATAACATTTTTATTACCCTTTTCTTTAAGAGCTTCAGTTTATCATAACGTCAAAAACACACTTTAACGACGTCAACATACCTATCAATCGCAAAATCGGTCCAAAAAATGTTATATAAAATTGAAATTACATGTTTATACCTATAATATATTAATTTTGTTTAATTTTATTAATTTAGCGAAAAAAAAGGTGCTTTAAAACAGTAAAAACGCTTCATTTTACTATGATGCGCGAAATATCGCGCAATGGAAACCAAAGTCGGCCCCTTAAAGAAGAAATCCGACGCACATATGAAGTATTTATAATAGTTTTTTGGCGGTTATGGTCCCGTTTATACTAGTACAAACAAGAGGCCTACGGGCCTTATAGGTCACCTGAGTATCAGGCACCAACTTTTGAACAATTGAATTTGGTTCGTTTCTGAAACCAAAGGCCATGAAATTCACAATTATGAAAGAGGGGCCATTGCTTATCATAATTATACACTACGTATGCTTACTCTACTTACTTAATACCCAGAGCTAGATCAGAGTAACAAAGAGAAGAATTTATGCACTTCCAAATTATAACCAATTATGCACCCACAAAGGAAACCATTCACCCTGGGGCCACTTATTAAAAAAATTTGGAAATTTTATCATGAATTTAATATCATCATAAATGGTTGATTATTACCAAAGAGCAGATTTCTAAGATTGGCATAATGCCCTGGAGCAAAGGAAAAGATTTTCAAAGAATTAAGGTATTTTTACTATAAAATCAAAACATCCCACCCCACCCTTACACCAAATAGCAAAAATCCCTGACAGGGGCCATGAAAATTACAAATTTTGTTTAGGGACTCTTGCTCATTATAACGATATACTAAGTAAGTTTATATGCATTTTCACTATATAATCAATAAAAGCCCCGCCCAGCCTGGGGCCATAAAAATTCACAATTTAAAACTATGTTCTTAGTTTATTTAAGACCTAGAAGCAGAAAAAAAGATTTTGAATGCAATAATGCACTGGAAAAAAATCTAAGAACCGTCCACATTTCTTAACTTGTGACATGATATTAAATCTTTTTCAAAAAAAAAAAAATTGTTTGTATCATCTGTCCTTAATATACACTCGAACAGAATTTATCGATTAAGTGTACCTAGAATATTAACCTTAATGCAAGATTCCTCTTTGCTAATTAATAAAAGGTTTTATATATGATTACAGTTGCCTAGAGATGTCTATTTCTTTTTCTAAAACTTACATAATTCCTGGCTTTATTGGAATACCCATTCAATTCCAGGGAAAAATATACTAGTGATAGACGATTTGACCTACATTTTTTAATAGAAGATTTTATACCTTAAGTTTCTGTTTTCAACATGATTGTAGATTCTCGAGTAACAGCTTGTTGGTTTGCTCTGCAAGATATTTTTCGATGTGTTGTTTATTATGTTTGTGCCATCAAGTACCTCAATCCGGTCTATATAGTGCGAGAGAAACATCGCAAACTTTATCATTCGGATGAAAACGGAAAAACTGTGATACAACCAAAGCTCAGTGAAAGAATTTTTAATCTACTATTATCTGGTAAGAAATCAACAGTTCGATTTTAAATGTTTGACATTGTTATTTTATGTTACATATCTTTTTTCTACTTATATTTTAAATAAGTTTTCGTGAAAATTATTTCTATTTCAACTCAAATAATCCATGCTATTTTGAAAAGCCATTGAACAGAGTTAGAATTTGTTATTCATTTTGAAAAGGTCAAATTAAAACTTTTAAACCATACATTTATGATTAACCCATGATAAGAAATATTACAGGAATTTTTTGAATCGATATCATTTAATAAACAATAAATTCATCACAATATTGTACATAAAGGCCTTTATCTAAAAATACATTGCAGCTCAAATTAAAGTAAAACAACGGATATTAAACATTCGTCTTGAATTATGAACTCAAATGTTTTTGATAATCTAAGATGCCGCCAGGAGAAGGCGAATCTTAAGATGGGTACAAAGGACGCTTCCAAAACACAGCATAGAAGACTTCAGTCTCAGCTGGAACAACGGTATTGTTTTGTGTGCTCTCTTAGAAGCGGTGCATCCTGGAATATGCCCTAGCTTCGGTCATCTTAAGCCCCATAACAGAGTAAACAACTGTCGACTTGGACTCAAGCTTGCACAGCAGTGTTTTAACCTTCCATTGGTAGGTCATAGGCTTAGATTTTTCATACTCATATAAAAATCACACGTATAACCCAATGGTTATGAGTTAAAAATAAATATCATATATGTACAACACTTGAAAGTCACGTGAAATAGAAAAGGCGCTAAAATGTAATTCACTTTCAATTTCAAGGATATGATCACTCCGGAGGAAATGGCCATAGCTGACTATACCATCGAACCGACGCTACTTAAGTATGTCTCCATGATAAAATGGGCCTCCGAAAACAGTCGAACCAAAAAACAAAATGACATCAACAGCGAAAATCCAACCAAAATGACGTCATTTACTGTCAAAGGATCTGGTATTATCAGTGGAGTTGTTGGAAGGAAATCGAGGTTTAGTTTAACAGTGTCCGATGTTGTGGGTATGTTTCTTCTTGGTGTTGATATTAAAGGACCAAAGAATGAAGTATACAGCGAACAGATTATTAGTCTTCATCAGTCTAAGGAGATCATGATTGGAGCGTACCAAACACAGCCAAAGCAAGGGCGTCTTGCTTCTATAGACAATCATGTCATGGAATATATGGAAGATGCTGTTGGAAATACATACGTTCGTTGGAAGAATCTAAAGCTCCTTGGTGATAGCT
>PRKT01001220.1:84605-104277 GCA_003671525.1 Saccostrea glomerata | reverse complement strand
ACAAACAATTGCCAATAAACTATGAAATATCAGAAAGAAAAAGTAGTTAGAATATATTTTTTTCATTACTGAAATAAAATGCCGTCGAATTATTGAGATAATCTGTTTATTATCCATTCTAATTTATATCAACATTTATTTCGGTCAGAATTGCATATCTTTTACAAACACAATCAATTATTTTTATTTATTTATTTATTTATTTTTTTTTTGCCGTTAACTTGTATATTCTAATAATATGATGATCATAGGGATAACCGAGCAATCACAAAAGTATAGATGTTGAAAAATCTGTATATCTAATACGCACCAACTCCTTATAGATCCTAAGTGATTGATTAATTTTTATTGTATACTATGTTTCTTAATCTGACTTTATTTTCTGCAAGTTTCTTAGATAAACTATTCTTTTTCTACAAGTGGACAGGTTTCGTCTACATCGACGCTGCATGTTCATAAAATTCATTGCGTTCAATCTGATAACGAAGGCAAAATGTATTCCTTTTACAACCCTAGGAGAAATTTTAGAAATATCTACTATAATAATTTCTCAATAACTGCAGCAACAATTAATGCATTTCCAAAGAAACGTTTTAAGGAGTACTCCTTGATTTGCTCCACAAATACTCGGAATACTTCGGACACCATCGGAAAAAATGTCGAGTACTGACAGCTACGTCCGAGAAGTTCTTGGCCTCTCTTTTAAACTTTTACATTGTTTTTAAAAATGTGTTCAAATTCCATTCTTAAGAAGAGAAATATTGCATTTCGATGGGGTTTTTTTCCCTTTTTTTTATTTATTTATTTATTTATTTTGAAAATAAACCTTTAGACATTAAAAAAGGTTTTACTTTATTTCATGGCTTTTTAAACGTGCTGATATGTTTAGTAGTCCGCATGTGGGTGTAAAGATTATCCCAATCTTAGCTAGCCAAGGGTTTCCGATCCGCTTTACATCTCAACCATAGTAGATTTCGGATCAGGGAACCTTAGCTAGCAAGGAGTAGATATATAATGCTAATTTTAGACTGATAATTTTAATGCCGAGTCCGATGACAGTATCTCGTCCGTATATCGGCCAAAATATTAAAAAGATGTGATCAGTTAAATGAAATGTTTCCCTTTGACAATCAACACGCTACTGTATTGTTCAATATAAAATTAAGCGATATATTCCAACAATATTTTTTTTTGTAAAAACTCTTAATAAATTAAATTAAAAATGCTGAAAGCATGCTGAAAACTTATTTTTTGTCCTAAAAAAAACGGTAAAATAACATTTATAAAAATCTTCACAAGTAAGAATCATTCTCTTCCAGACCTCATTTCTATTTTTATTTATAATTGAAGATTCTGCAAGTTTCGATAAAGTCGATATGCATGGACCGAAGAAATAAAAGCTAGGGGGGGGGGCGCAAGTGTCGTTCTTAAACTCGAGCATAAAATTACACCCTGTCTGAAAAATCAAATACCGGTAATTATTTTCATTGACATTTTAGATTTGAATATAAAATTTAAAATAAATAAGTTGTATGCTAAGATAATAAATTAAGTTTGTAACATTCCACATGAAAGAATTAAACAAAATAAACAGGATTAAATCTCCATCAATATATTTGAATTCAAAATTAAAGATGTATATGGCGATATATACGACAACCATTGCTACATACACCGTGTAAATATTCATCTTCAAAACCACGACTTTTCAGCACGTAATTCGCAAGTGCGCTGTGGGGAAAAGGATAACGTCATCAAAAAGTAACAAATGTAATGTTACTATTTCGTCACAGACGGCGTAATAGGCAAAGAGTTAAAGTGGCTGACACGAAATTCTAATTTTTGGCTATAATTTGCCTCTTTTAGGAATATGTAACTTTTAAAATGAGTGTTTGATTTTTTGGCATTTCTCACAGAAATCTGCATGATCTTGACTTGTTCGAAAATATGGTATAAGTTTTAAATTTAATTTCAAGGTACCGAGGTCGCACGCGTGGCGCAGTGGTTAAGGTGTCTGCTCTAGAGGTGCCAAGTAAGGAGTCGATCCTTACGTCGCGGATTCGTATCCCACAGTGGGACGTCAAAGTGGGTGCTAGCACAAAAAAGATCCCTCACTGCTCAATGGCCCTGAGTGCTGAGACAAATTTTGAAGCTCTCCGCCGGCAAGTGATGGCGTCTCCATATGACTGGACAATTCTCAAGAGGGCGTTAAACAACATACAATCAAGGTGCTGAGCGCATCGCGAAGGAACAATTGCTACTCGTTTTTATCGACTTTTGTCATTCTGAAAAATTTTGTCAAACTCACAACCTTTCGAACACGAATACATTTATAAGTTTTGTATATATATGTAAAGCAATTAAAGAATTTAAACTCAGAGTGCATGGTTAGATGAATTTCCAAATAGGTAGTTAGACCAAAATATATGACATAGAATTCAAAATTTTGAGGAGAAAAGAGGTTGACTTTAAAATATTACAAAATCGTACACACGGATCTCTAAAACATCGGAGGTTGTTTAACGTACCAAGAAGGAATAAGAACCCCCTGATGAACGGTCACATCCCGCAGTGTGCTCAAATTCAATGTGTAGATAGAGCTAATGCCCAGATGGAAGGGCTGACATGGATTTTGCATTGCTATTGGATCTTTATACTGAAGCAAAAAAAAAAACACTGGCACCACCACCTCCCTCCATTAATTGAAAACGCAAATAACTGTTTGTAGAAAAAGTTAAACATACCAGGAACTGAACCCATATGAAAAAATACTGTTAGAATTCAATCGGAGTATTCAGTTGACTACTAGTTGACGGTCAACTGACCGTCAATTGACCATTAGTTGAATTTTTGCCATGCAAATGAGGGAGCGGTCAACTCATTTGCATAGAGTGGACCACTGTTGAATGCTCCTATATATTCTTTGCAGTTGACCGTTAGTTGAATACTCCTCTATTTCCTGTACAGTTGACCGCTAGTTGATTACTCCTCTATTTCCTTTGCAGTTGACCGCTAGTTGAATACTCCACTATTTTCTTTGCAGTTGACCGCTAGTTGATTACTCCTCCATTTCCATTGCAGTTGACCGCTAGTTGAATACTCCACTATTTCCTTTACAGTTGACCGCTAGTTGATTACTCCTCTATTTCCTTTGCAGTTGACCGCTAGTTGAATACTCCATTAGTCAGTGCACGTAGGTTGCTTTCATTAAATATTTGAAAAAATGGAGGGAGATTTGCAAGCAGTGTTCTTGAAAATATGAAAAGTGAAACCAATAGAGTTTCTAATTTGACATAAATGTATTTGTAAATCTGAATGCATTATAAATGAAATGAGCTGGCACACTCTCATAAGTTGTTACATGCCTTCTTCATTTTCTGGGCAGTAAAGATTACATGTATATATAGAATTAGTCTAAAGCAACAGTATATTTTTTACCAACACAACAAGAACACAACAAAACACTTGATGCATGACAAGTTTTCAGGATTCTTTCAATATTTAAAAAAAGTACACAAAAATAGGGAGTTTAGGGACCTATACTGGCTAGAGTTTTTTGTATTCCTATTATCTGTTTAAAAATAACAAGCTTAGTAAAACAAATCTAAAAATTTTATATACTTACAATAGTACATGAGATATTTCACACGCAGAATCATCACGAAGACAATAATGTTTCAAATCAAAATTCCCATCTTCTACAGAAAACACACATGTACTGATTCAAATCTTGGTTGTTGTAATTATGGTATAACAAACCCGATCTATGATAATGTAATTTTGAACCCAACATAAATGTAGCGTGGGAGAAATTTTCTAACAAGTCGGAGTGTTCAACTAGTGGGCAACTCTGATTCTACATGAAATTTCAAAGTATGAGCATTCAACTAATGGTCAACTGGCCGTTTTATGCAAATCAGTTGATCGCTTTTCAGAAAAGCATTCAACTCCGAGAAGTCAACTGTTTTCGCATTATCAGTTGACGACTAGTTGACGGTTAGTTGACGGCTAGTTGACGGTCAACTACACATTTTCGTATGGGAAGTGAATCAACCACCTAAATACTAGTAGGTATTTTAACGGTTGGATAATGGGTTTTATATTTTTTTTAATTAAAGTGTTTCTAACACAATAAATTCCAGTCGGCCCCCTTAAATTTGTCATTTTTTTAAAAATATTTTTTCTGGACCATGATTTTTGTAAAAGGATATTAGTCTCTTTAATCTACTACATATCCATATTACATTGTATTAACAAAGAATTATTATTTTTCTTTAATGTTGACAGCTGTCTGATTGACACAAGATCACATTATCATGTATTAAAACAAGAGGCCCACGGGCCTTATAGGTCACCTGAGCATCATGCAACAACTTTCAAATGATTGACTTTGGTTCATGTTTTAAGCTATGGCATTCACAATTTTGAAAGAGGCACCATTGCTAATCATAACTATACATTTAGCAATTGTTTAGTATGTTTACTTAATACCCATAATCAGGGTAGGCCACTAGGGGAACAAAAATGCATGTCAACTAATCAGTAATATTCAGCAATAATCAGGAGTGCCCCTATCACACACGAACCCCTGACCCTAGGTCTACACATTGCACAATTTTTGAAAAGGCACACTTGCTTATCAAAAATGTTTGATTAATACCAAGGAGCAGATTTCAAACAATTCATTTTCAGTATATAAGTAGAGCCCCCCTCCCCCCTCCCTCTTTGGTATCCCTGACCCAGGGGCCTTGAAATTCACATTTCTGGAAGAAGAGCCCTTGCACATCATAACTATATAAATAGTTCATCTGCTTATTACCCAGGAGTAGAGAAAAAGATTTTCATAGATGTAATGTATTATCACTATATAATTATTATAGAGCCACGCCCTAACATCATAACCCCTAACCATGGGGTCATAAAATTTACAATTTTAGTAGAAGCATTCTTGTTCATCATAAAATGATATAATATGCAGACAAGGTAGATATCCACTAAAATTTATGCATGATGTGGCATAATGTTTGCGTTTGTGTACTTTTATCATATATTATACATATTCATTGTTGCATATGAATTCAACTATCATTTGGATCTCTTCCTCTCTTTAGCTTTATATTTTATTTATGTTGTATTTCTCTTGAATGCCCTTCATGGGCCCAAAATTGGAAATAAATAACTATGTCCTTAATTAGTTTATTCAATACCTAGAAGTAGAGAAGAAGCTTTTCAAAAATAAATGCCTTTTTACTATATAATCAATATTCAATAGAGCCCTGCCTTAACACCAGAACCCCTGACCCTGGGGCCATAAAATTCACAATTTTGGTAGAGGCACTCTTGCTCATCAGAACTATGTACTTAGTGTACTGTCCCGGAGACAACAGTATAACCTTTATTGAATATGCGGTAAAAAGCTGAAAAAGTACAAAATAAAATTACAAGAAAATGTTCAGAAGTTACATACATCAAATACAAATAAACTCAATTTGACTTATGACATTAACTGTGTTCCATACTTTTTCAGATCAAACAGGGCTTGAATACAATAAAATTTTGCAAAAATTCTTACTCAAATTATATGATTTACAGTCAATAAATTCCCTACTTAAGCTATCAATATAGTTTAAACGAATTCTCAAATAAATGCACTTATGATAAAAAGTTGGAAAAGTTTGGTTCAGAAACCACGTGTTTACATGCATGGCCGAGATGCTGTAGCTAAATTTCCAAAAAATATGCAAAAATGATTCACAGTATAAACACGAAAATATAATACATATCATTTTTTCACCTAAACATAAATGCATAAGACAAACAAATAAAGACTTACACTGTAGTAGGCCACAATATGCCTCAAGAAAAGAAGACTGATGAAAACACGTTTTTCACAATGGCTGCAGCGGAAACATACAAGAAAGATAACTCTAACGGAAATTTTGACAATTTACAAAGAATGATAACTCTATATCTAGGACATAAACACTAGTCAGTACACTCCCCGTCTGATGTTACAAAAACATCACTATATAAATCATAAAATGACTAGAAAAAATACACTATCAGTGACGAGAAAAATATACTAAATCATGCGAACAATATTCGAAGTTCATACTTCAGTTCAAACAAAACTTTGATATGACAGTTCACACATCTTGAATCAAAACAACTAGTTCAGTTACAGGTCGCACATATACGGCAAACTGTTCTCCATGATACACGACACGAACTTCTGCCTTCCGTACCTTTCCGTCAACGCTGGGAAATACTTTGATGACTCTACCCATCGGCCACGAGTTACGAATCACAGAATTGTCCTTCAGCAAGACTACATCTCCCACTGCCAAGTTGCGTTTTTCATGCTTCCACTTCCTGTAGTTTTGCAACGTTTGAAGGTACTGGGATCTCCATCTCTTCCAAAAGGTGTCTGCTAATTGTTGTACTCTTCTCCATTGTGATCGAAGGAGATCCTTTCCGTCAGTAGGTGTACAATCAACAGAACTGTCTGGTTTGTGATTGAGGATTAATGAAGGACTCAAAGGAAGAGGATCATCAGGATCTGTGGACACAGGTACCAACGGTCTGCTATTTACTATGGCTGATGCCTCCGCAAGGAAGGTGGTCAGTACTTCATGTGTCAAACTCCCTGTAGGTATGTTTAAAAACATGGAATCAAGGACACGCCTCGTCACGCCAATAAGGCGTTCCCATACGCCACCAAAATGAGAGGAGTGTGGTGGGTTGAAGAGCCATACAACTCCACTATTGTATAGGTATTCCTTCAAGGGTCCATCTTCAACATTCACAGCATTGATCTGAAGGTCATCAGTGGCCCCAACAAAGTTTGTTCCTCTATCTGAGCGAATCTGTTTCACTTTTCCTCGTATGGCGACAAAGCGTTTGAAGGCATTTATGAATGACGACGACGACATTTCTTCAACAACCTCAATATGCACACCTCTACTAACCAGACATGTGAAGAGAATGGCCCATCGCTTCGAGTTAGCAGCGCCACCTCTGGTCTTCCTGGTAACAACTTCCCAGGGGCCAAAAGTATCTATGCCGACATAGGTAAACGGCGGGCCTGGCTCTAGACGGTCTGGGGGCAAATCCGCCATCTTCTGACATGCAAACTTTCCACGCAGTTTTCTACACTTTACGCAATTGTAGATTATGGATGCTACCAAGCGTTTGCTACCTGTAATCCAAAATCCAGCAGTTCTTAAAGTTCCTGAAGTAATGTGCCTGCCTTGATGTTGGGCCATGCCATGGAAATGTATGGCAATAAGAGTGGCTATGTGATGCTTTCCTGGGACCAAGATAGGGTTGATCTCGGATCTTGGCATGTTACTTCTGTTAAGGCGTCCTCCAACTCTGAGAATGCCATCCGGGTCAAGGAAAACATCCAAGGACTGCAAAGAGCTTGAATCAGGTAATGCTCTGTTTTGTTTGAGACGATCAATTTCTTCTGTTAAAACTTCTTGTTGAACAGTCCTGATAATGAGTCTCTCTGCTTCTGGAAATGCTTCAACAGTCTGTGATTTAGTGCAGTAATGCCAACCACTACATCCACTCTGTTTAGCAAATGATCTTGTTACATGTTGCAGAAATGCAAATGTACGCACAAGAATTTTCCATGTAGAAAACTTCGAGAATCTGTGAGATCCGAGCAATGGAAGCGATGTGTTGGTTTTCTTACAAGTAACTTCTGGTCTTACTTCTCTATCACCATCTGGATTCACCATCTCAAAGTCTTGCTGCTTACGTTCTCTTTGCTGAGACAGGTGAGTTGGACCATTCAACCATGTGCTATCTTTCAAATGTTGAGCTGGTAGTGGTCGTGTAGCTTGATCTGCTGGGTTCTGTTCTGTCGGTACGAAAGCCCACTGCTCAGGTCTGGTCATTTTCCTGATGTAGGAGATACGATTTGTTACATAAGTGTAAAATCGTCGTGTTGTGTTGAAAATGTAACCTAACACAACCTTGCTGTCAGAATAAAACTTAAAGTCTGTGATCTGTAGAGACAAATGATCTGCAATTGAGCATCCAACCTCAACTGCTAGCACCGCAGCGCAGAGTTCTAACCTTGGTATAGAATGTCCATGTGTTGGAGCGAGTTTTGCCTTTCCTAAGACAAATCCAGTGTGACTCTTGCCTTCTGAGGAAGTTGTCATGATGTAGCCAACTGCAGCAATAGCAAGTTCCGATGCGTCACAAAACACATGTATACTTTTTTCTTTACAGCATTTTAGGGACTCGGGGCAGTAGTTGCGAGATATATGTAGATCTTCTAAATGAACTAACGAGTCCCTCCAGTGTCTCCAAGTATCAAGTTGATCTTCAGGCAGGGGGTCATCCCAGTCTATAGTGCCAAGAACCAAGTTCCTTAATATGTTCTTTCCTTGTATGACGACAGGGGCTAGGAATCCCAGAGGATCAAATATGCTGTTAATACATGACAGTATGCCTCTTCTGGTGAATGGTTTGTCTTTGGTCGTAACCTCAAAGAAGAAGGTATCGGTTTCCAAGTTCCAGTTAAGGCCCAAACTGCGCTGATTTGGAAGCAGATCAATTCCAAATTCTAGGTCTTTCATGTCTTTTGCCAGATCTTCTTGTGGAAAGGCACTTAGGACTTCCTTCTGGTTCGAAGCGATCTTGTGAAAGTGTAAGCCACCTTTTGCCAAAGCTGCCTGCGTCTTCTTCATGAGATCTATAGCTTCCTTTGATGTGGGTAAGGAAGCAAGTCCATCGTCTACGTAGAAATTGTTCAACACAAAGTCTGTCACATCTGTACCAAAATCTGGTTCTGCCATGAGTGCTGCCCTACGAAGCCCATATGTGGCAACCGCTGGCGACGGTCGGTTGCCGAACACGTGTACAGTCATACGATACTCTATCATAGGCTGAGCTGGATCATTGTCGCGAAACCAGAAAAATCTCAAAAAGTTGCGATGATCTTGGCGAACTTTGAAGCAATAAAACATTTGCTTTATGTCACCCATAACTGCAACAGGCTCTTGGCGGAATCTCATCAAAACTCCTAACAGGCTGTTGGTGAGATCCGGACCAGTAAGCAAGGCATCATTGAGAGAAGTCCCTCCGTACTTGGCTGAAGAGTCAAAGACTGCTCTCAACTGGTTGGGCTTTTTAGGATGGTAAATCCCAAATATAGGTAAGTACCAGCATTCATCCTCATGAGTTAAAGGGGGAGCAATCTCCGCATGTCCGTTCTTAATGAGTTCATCCATAAAGGTAAGAAAATGTTCCTTTTTTACTGAATCTTTCCGTAGACTAACTTCTAAAGCTTTGGCTCTCTTCAATGCAAGACTTCGGTTGTTTGGAAGCTTCAAACGGGGTTGTCTAAATGGGAGTGGAGCAGTCCAGCATCCACTTTCATTCTGGTGGAACTCTTTATCCATTATCTCTAGAAATGATATGTCATCAACAGATAATCCAGGCTTCTCATCATCTTTCGTCTTTTCGAAAACGTTCTTACCAAAGCTTTCATTTTCACACAAAACAGGTTTTGCTGTGTCAAGTCCATATGACACACTGTTCAGGTTTTCACTTATCTTGAATTCATTTGTGCATGGTGGAAGATAGGATACTCGACCGGATCCCAAGAGATGAGTCTTGTAAGTTGTGATGTTGGCAGGTGCATGCGTCTTGCCAAGGCAGGTCTCTCCTATTATAGTCCACCCCAAATGCAGTTTTTGTCCGTAAGGTTGATTGCCTTGTCCTATACGCTGATCGAGCACATGATGTGCTTTCACTACATCTCTTCCTAGAAGTAACAAGATCTCCGCATCTGGATCCAATGGCGGTATAAGGTTTGCTATGTTGGCCAGATGACTGTAGTGTGAGGCCACTTCTGGTGTAGGAATTTCCTCACGTACACAAGGAACTTGCTCACACTCAATGAGAGATGGGAGATTCAGGGTACAGCTATGGTCTAATGATTCAGCTACAAATCCTTCTGCTTTTCTCCCACGTGTTTGTATGGTACCACCACAAGATGACAGTGTGTAAGTTATGGCGTCACTACCACAATCAAAATAGGTGAAGAATCTGGGGCTAGCAAGCGAACGATTTGATTGGTCGTCTATGACAGCATACATGTTGACTGCTAGCTGAGGTTTTCCCTGTGGGAATACACGCACAAGTACCGTTCTTGAACAAGACTTGCCACCAAACTGTCCTTTACAAATCTGTGTACATGCAGTGCTCACATCCTCAGACGAATTCTGCTGCTCCCCGCCATAGTGCCTCCTATTTTGAATCTTCACATGAAGTGCTGTAGGATGGGTCAAACTGTCACAATCTTCACACTTCACAGTTGCTCTACATTCACGCATCTTGTGAGAGTTAGAGTCACAACAGCGAAAACATATATTGTTCTCTTTCAAAAATTTCTTTCTTTCGTCCAGAGATTTCAGTCTGAATCCTTTACACTTATTCAAGGAGTGGAAAGTGTGATGAAGGGGGCACTTCCTGTCTGACGAGTTTTCCTTTGTTGGGTGTAAAACCTCAGTTTTCCTGGAGGACACATTTATCAGTTTGTTTTTGGCTTGTTTGTCTCCTCTTGTGTCAACACCATAGGCAAATGATGGATTGTTTCTGATTCTCGCCTGTTCGCGAATGAATTCTGCAAAAACCTTGAAGGGAGGAAATGGCACTCCATTTCCTGTCATGTGTTTCACTGCTACAGAAGTCCATTTTCCTTGAAGATCATGCGGGAGCTTCTTGACTATTGGGGTTATTCCAGTAGAACAATCAAAATATGAAAGAAGACATGAATATTGTGCATCCTCCTTTGCAGCTTCAATTTCGTCTACAATGTCTGACAAATCGTACAAGCGATTAAGATCCTTGTTGGTCAGAGTTGGAAATGAAGATAACTTTGCCTTCAAAGCTGCTTCCATCATTTCCGGACACCCATACCTTTCGTCGAGACGATTCCAACTCCTTGTCAATGCTTGAATTGGATTGTTAGGATTGGCAGCCTTAATACTTAGGACATGGCGTTGTGACAAGTGTCCTGTCCATTTCACAAGAAGATCCATTTCTTCGCTAGGTGAAGCTTGCAGTTCATGCATAATTGCTTTGAAACTGTTTTTCCATGTGGGGTAAAACTCGGGTTTATCGTTAAAGTTTGTTAAACGGGACAACAATAAGTCTTTCTTCAATAAGTATCTGGTGAAGTCCGAAACAGATGATGTTGTTCCCACCTCTGGTAAAGTTTGAGTGCTTTGCAAGTTAGGTGCGAGCGCACTCTGGCTTGTCGGTACATGTGTACTTTGGCTTGTGGTCGGTGAAATCTCAAGTGGTGGAGCCTGGGAAATCACAAACGGTTCTTGAAAAATCGTCCTGGGCTGATCAGAAAATGTACCAGATGGTGGAATGTTTTCTATATACGCACTTGTTCTTACTGTCGTCACTTCCTCTTCTAAACTCTTGAGGACGGATTTCATGGAATCACTTTCCTCACCTTCTTCTAAAATATTGGCTTCAGTTTCAAGTTCAAGAGCTTCTCTTTTTAAGTTTAACAATGTCATTTCTGTGTTCACTAAGGCACTTTCCTTTTCAGTGATAGCATGTTGAAGGGTCAGCTCTGCTTGTTTCCTCTCTAATTTTGCTTGGTTTTCCGCAAACTTTAAGGAAGCCTTCAGGGCTTCAGCTTTTGCTCGCTTCTTGGTGGCAATTGATGACAAACTGCGGCTAGATGATTTTGAGGATCGTGAGACTTGAGACGCATTTTCGTTAAATTGTAGATCTTGGATCTTCAGGTTCAACTTCCTCAATGTTGAGTCCACCAATATTCTGTAGCCTCGCAATGTCATGTTAAAACGTTCCATTTCTTGGTCACCATGATCTGAATGTTGTCTATTCAAGAATTCGAGATAGTTGGTGCATTGTGTTTCTAGTTCATTTACATGTTTCTTGATATCGTCATGTAAACCTGTAAGTTCTTCTATTGTGTATGATTTTCTTGATGTTTCTTCCACACTCTTGATAATGACCTCAAGTATGCTCCATACTTTTCCTATTCGTCTTGCATGGGAATTACATAAACTTTCAAACTGTTCTAAACCTTTCTCTGTCATGGTAACCTTCCTGTTCGTATTTTCTTCCAAGTGTTGATCATGATTTGTTGATTCTGCAACCTCTTTGGATTGGTCACTTCCGCTCATGTTGACCTGTGAGATGAGTCAGGGTGCTGAAGGCATTCACAGCAGGCCAGTTGTAGTCTTTTTACTGTACTGTCCCGGAGACAGCAGTATAACCATTTATTGAAAATGCGGTAAAAAGCTGAAAAAGTACAAAATAAAATTACAAGAAAATGTTCAGAAGTTACATACATCAAATACAAATAAACTCAATTTGACTTATGACATTAACTGTGTTCCATACTTTTTCAGATCAAACAGGGCTTGAATACAATAAAATTTTGCAAAAATTCTTACTCAAATTACATGATTTACAGTCAATAAATTCCCTACTTAAGCTATCAATATAGTTTAAACGAATTCTCAAATAAATGCACTTATGATAAAAAGTTGGAAAAGTTTGGTTCAGAAACCACGTGTTTACATGCATGGCCGAGATGCTGTAGCTAAATTTCCAAAAAATATGCAAAAATGATTCACAGTATAAACACGAAAATATAATACATATCATTTTTTCACCTAAACATAAATGCATAAGACAAACAAATAAAGACTTACACTGTAGTTGGCCACAATATGCCTCAAGAAAAGAAGACTGATGAAAACACGTTTTTCACAATGGCTGCAGCGGAAACATACAAGAAAGATAACTCTAACGGAATTCTGACAATTTACAAAGAACGATAACTCTATATCTAGGACATAAACACTAGTCAGCACACTTAGTCAGTTTACTTAATACCTAGGACAAGAGAAGAAGATTTTCAAAGATTTAATGCATTTTCACTATATAGTCAATAGAGCCCCGCCCTAACACCGGTACCAGAATCCATGACCCAGGGGCCATAAAATTCACAATTTTTGTATATAGACACTCTTGCTCATCATAACTATGTACTTACAGTCCCTGAAACGTTCTACTTTCCCACCTGAACGGTGAACGAACGCTGAACGAACGGTGAACGAACGCTGAACGAACGCAGAGCGAACGGTGAGTGAACGATGTGCGAACGCTGAACGCAACTTGGTGAACGATATGTGAACGGTGAACGGTGAGTGAACGCAGAACGCGAACGGAGCGCGAACGCGAGCGCAAAGTGAACGGTGAACGAACGGTGAACGCAAGATGAACGATTTATTCGGAATGCCTCCGATCTTTTCCTTGCATTGGAATTATTCTATAATTCTAATTTCAGGTGCTTTAATATAAAAATTAACAATAGATTAATAACAAAATAAATAAATAAAAAATAAAAACATTTTTTTCTGTACATATATGTACGTACGTTTTATTTTATAACAGAATTTTAATTGCCGTAAAACATGTGTATTTGTTACCAAACGCGTGTAGTTTGAATATAAAATTAATCTATTTATATAGTAAATATGCTTATTCTTTAAACTAATAAAATAATGTGGACTTCAGAAGATAAAACTACTACTTATAGAATGAATTAATTACATTGTACGCGGTACATACATGAACGAACTAATTATCGCTTGTATACAAACAATAAAGTAAGTCGTACAGTATTATGTTCTCGTCATATAGTGTGCCCTAATGTGATAAACCGTACAGTTTAGATGTTTAACGTTTTTTTTCTCTGATGTTCATTCTTGTTTACTGGTTATTGTGGTCAAGATACTTTGAAAATTTTTTAAGACACCAAAAATTAATATTTTTTTTTTTTTTTTTTACAAATAAACATTTCTTAAAGCTTCACATAAATATTTCGTCGGCGAATGTACATGCACACGACATAATTTTCGGGAATTTGGTTATCAGTATTTAGCTCTGGAGCTTAATTTTTAAAATTTCTGCAAATGAAAAAATGATAAATAATTGGATAAATCATTTCTAGAGATTTGCAAGCATTGAATCAATGGAAACATGGATGTAACTTGTAATTTAAGTCATTTCATGCTGCGTTTTTTTTTTCCAATCTTATTCCACTTTCTGCATATTATGAAATCCAATTTAATCAAATTTTACGGTCCACGTACATGTACACCTTCTGATAGAATAAACAAATCCGTTTTCTTAAGTCTGAGAATTACCAAAATAATTATTTATAATCTAAAATATTAGAATAAGTCTTACATGTATTTTGTTCCAGAAAAAGTCAATGAATAATATTGATAATTCTTTGAAATCTTAAATTAGTATTACATGTAAGCCGTATTTCGTTTTGAAAATACTACTGTTGGCACAAATTTATTCTAAAATAATATTGTTTAATGACTGTTTGATGTTGGTTTTAAGACTGATTTTCTTGAGTTACAATACACTTTTGATATTAAGTAAAATGTACTGAAAATACTAAGAATTTCATTTCGGGAGAAAAGGCACCGGAGTGGGGGGGGGGGGGGGGGGGGGCTTAATTATACTGAATGGCAAACATATATTTTGGTACGGAGAAGGAAGGCATTTTCCAACTGTAATAAAAGATTATTTAAAAAAGTTGTTGTTTTCTTAAATTTAAAACCACACTATCAATTTAATTAGCTCTAAAAATATTTAATTAACTGAATATTTGCAGTACTGTTCATAATTCTAAGACCTACGTGTAGTTTGAAACACGTGTTACTGTAGGAATAATTTTTGTGTATTCATGTCCTGTAAAAGACTTGCATTAATTATTATACATCCATTGGGGATTTGTCGTCTTTAACATTACAACAAATTCTTGCCGTGCGTAAAGCATTTGTACATTGCCTTTTTTTAAATTTAATATTTTAGCATCGTTCTACATACATGTACAGTAGGTACTTAATGTATTATTTTCCAGGGAAATTTCATGAATAAAGAAACAGCTGAGTTATGACAATAAAAATATAAATACCATAGATAATTTTTGCAATGAAATAATTATTCTTCAAACACGATATCTAAGTTATTTAATTAAAAAACGTGTAAATCCTTACCGTCAAAAAGATAAGTCCTTTCACTTCGGAGTTCCGAATGACAATAAAGACTGAACGATAAGTGAACGGTGAACGCAAGGTGAACGCAAAGTAAACGGAACGAAGAGCGAACGGTGAACGTTTTGTGAACGGTGAACGCGAGCGCACGGTGAACGGTGAACGCAATACTGTGAACGGAGAGCGAACGGTGAACGCACGCTGAACGAACGCTGAACGAACGGTGAGCGAACGGAAAAATGGGAAAGTAGAACGTTTCAGGGACTGTAATTAGTTTATTTTATACTCAGGAACAGAGAAGAAGATTTTCAAAGAAATAATGCATTTTCACTATATAATCAATACAGACCCGCCCTAACACCATAATCCCTGACCCTGGGGCCATAAAATTCACAATTTTGGTAGACACACTCTTTTTCATTATAACTTTGTACTTAAAAAGTTTATTTTATACCCAGTAGCAGAGAAGAAGATTTTCAAAGAATTTATGCATTTTCACTATATAATCAATAGAGCCTCGCCCTAACACCAGAACCCCTGACCCTGGGGCCATGAATTTCACAATTTTGGCAGAGGACTCAATGGTGATTACAATCATACCAACAGTTTGACTGCTTGATGTCCAGGAGTAAAGAAGAAGATTTTTAAAGATTGCACTAATTTTTGTGGTTTTTGCCCCACCCCCAGGCCCCAGGGGGGCTGGGACCAAGAAATTCACAAATTTTGTTCCCCTTTACCCATAGATGTTATATGGCAAATTTGGTTGAAATTGGTTCAGTGGTTTCAGAGAAGAAGCTGAAAATGTTCAAATGTTAACGCACGACGCACAACGCACGACGGACGACGACGGACGAAAAGTGATAGCAATAGGTCACCTGAATTTACTCAGGTGACCTAAAAAATCAAATAAACTGGGTGATTTTATTTTAAGTTTCTAAAAAATATGTTAACGTTCTTCTGCGGAGCAACGTAAGTCCCGACCTCACAATCACAGGCACTTGATTCATATACGGGGAACCCCTACTTAAGCCACACCTGCTATATGTGTAACTGTGACGTGATAATAAATTGACATTACTGGACAAAAATTTTATTCCCCGGGATTCATGGGGGAAATTGAACTCTGTTTTTTTTTTAAAGATAAGTAATAAATGTATATCGGAAGTCTAAAGCAAAATTGTTATGATTAACGGAACATACTATATTTACGTCTGAAACCGCCTGAAGCGGTTTTCAAGAGGTTATCTTGGATGGAAAACAAGAAAAATGATTGAACAGATGAGTAGTTCTATTATAAATTTAAAATTATTAACTTTATTTATATATAATCATATCAAAACAAACTTTTACATTTGCTATTTTCAAGGATTGGCAGATTATAATGGACTTTTTCCAATCTATTTATGAAGCTAAAGAAAACTATTTAACCTGAGTTTCCGATAACATACACCCGTCTAAAACCGAAGTATCCGGCAACATCAACCGTGTTGACGTTAACATGTTTTCAACTAACGAGACATTTTAAAAGACTGATTACTAACCCTTAATTTGGATTTTTAATCTCAGTTTGCTGATCTAAAGGTATCTGATTGTCCAAAGAATAAATAGACCAGTTTGTTTGATAGAATACACTTATTTTGAATTCTTCAGAAGTTAAATGTGATGAAATATTTCGAAATTTTTATAAAATATAATTTGAAAGAGTTATAGATCTTTTGAAAGAGGGTGATTTGGTTTGTGCTTTCTGCTGCTGAAAGTATAAGCAATTATCTGTCATAGATCAAAAACTTTGTTTGCTGAAATACATATTTATCGTTTAAATATGAAATTTAAAATTACCCGCATTTTCTAAACATTGCTTTTCTTGCACTGAGTGTCCGATAACAACCGAGTTGCCGATAACGCGTTGAGCAGTGTGATGATCGCCATGCTTATTTTTGGAAAGGATATTCTTATCCACCCATTCTGTTGCCGAGATTTGACCATTTCTGACAAATGAATTGTTCTTGTCATAAAAATTAACTCACATGGAAAGAAATATAAAACTCAGAAAAATCTTTCAACTTTGTTGACAGAACGCTACGGAGGGGGGTCACGTGATCGCCAATATCACGCGATTCGCACATGCGCAGAACGGTGGTTGATATGCGTTAAAATCGGAGAGGATTAATTTAAAATATAATCAAAATTGAAACCAAATATTGTTTCTTTTATGGAAGTTATTCAATTAGTTCGCGAACTTTTTGATCACCCCTCGTAAGTATTTTAACATATTATACATTTAAAGTGTGTAAAATGTGTAACATTTTATTTGCATGGGCATTTCCCTAGAGTAATACTAGTAATTCGTTCTTGTCTTTGATAAGCTCAATATAACTAGAATTCACATATATGTTGAATATTTGAAGTTTTAATTGGATTACGTACTCATGGATGTCCTGCTTTATATTATTGTAGTGCTTTTTCTCTCTGCACAGTTTACTAACTTCTCTATAGTCAGACTGTTCTATCTGATTTTTTTGTTCTAGTATTGGAATTCTTCAGTAATTGTACTGTAGATCTGTTTATCATGAACATTTTCTTATGGAATGGATTTGGTGTGTTTGAAAGTCTGTAGCTTTATTTAGACCCTATGAAGTAGATGTATTGAATTAAATTCAGACATCGATCGGTTAAGAATTTCATTCCTTTTTCTAATGACTATGTGCCATTTTTTTCTCTTGAAGATTTTGCTAAGCATTCTGTGTACAGGCATCTTGTCTTGACTGTGTATATGTGTATAATTTGTTGTATTTGAAAGTAAACATGTACATGTAAATGCATTATATCGAGAAATATTGTAATTTTAAAAGGTTGTGTAACTGTAGAATTTCATAACAAAATACTTTTGTCAGTAAGTATTAAATGAGAAAGTCCTGTTTCTACAATGTTTTATACAGATAATATTCTTGGTAGTGTCTTTAGAAATGCACTTGTCTATGTAATGAAATATGCGAGATACACTATGTCAAAAATAAAAGGCACAAAGGTTTAGTGATTGTGATTGTTTAGGAGTTAGAGAATGAAACAAATCTTACAAAGTTATACGGGAGGTAACTCTCATACCTCTTGCAGATCAAAGTTGACAGAAAGCACTGTAGACATAATGACAAGGAAAGTAACTCCTGTCTAACTCCTTACAGACACACCAGATGATGGTGTCAAAAAATTCAAAACACCAATTAAGTTTTAATGATTATACTTTTAAAGTTTGAGAGTGATTCAAATCTTATAGACATAAGACAGGGAGATAAATCTTGCCACACCGTTGATGCATCGTGTCAAGGAACATAACTCCTGTCCTAGGTCCTTTACTGTCATAACACAGGTGTCTTGAATGGATGTTACTTGAATGATTGTCTTAGGCGAAAATCGCATTAAAATGTTATTGCAGAAATCGATATTTACTTTCCTGTCGCCGATCATAATATAGTTTTTATTTTAAACCAAAAAGAAGCTTTATATCACTTACATATCTTTTTCTTAGTAAGATTGCCCTACATTTGAGTAATATTTTCTGAATATCACACCCTTCACACATATGCGTGTCACAAATTTTTAAAAATCTTAATATATTTATCAAATTTTGATATCACCGCAAATTGCTACTATTCTATTTGGAAATTCAAAAGGACTTGAAGGATTGCTGAACTGACCTTATATGATTAAGTTGTAACTTTTTAACATCATGAACATCTCTTCTTTTGCATGGAATGGTAAAAAAGACACTGTTTATCTGTATTTATAAAAAATAGCCCCCCCCCTTTTTCTTATGAGTCCAATGGTTAAAAAATTCATCGATATATATACGTGTTAGTATTTATTCACAAATTAAGTAAGAGAACTACACTGTTTCCTATGGGTCAAATTGCCTTACACTCAAGCACTAGAATATGCCTTTAATTAACAGTGGGATAATTAAACAACAGCATTAAAAGTTACGATAAATCTCAGAAAGATATTTACTTTACCGATATTTACGTTACCAATATTTACGTTACCATGTTTTAAAGTAAATTAAAATTAAATTCTGAAGCTGTTTGAACACATTTGCGAGTGAATCTTAATTATTTTAAACTAAAAACATGAAGAAATACACTGTTTCTTAAAATAGCATTTTTTTTTCTGTAACAAGAGTGCAGAAATGCAAATGAAAGTGCACATGCAAAGGTGAACATTTTTACACAATATCTTGTGCAGCCGTGCGTGTCATTTGAAAATTGAATTGACATAATATTATTCAAAGTAGAATTGTGGTTTAATGATCGAATGTTTCCATTTTGAGCAATTGGTTTATATTGCATAGTTTTAAGTGAAATGCACGTGATCATTCGGATCGTAAATCTGAAACAAAACTTTCTTAAAGTTTGTATTTTGCTGTTTGCTTGAACTTATAGTGTATCGTCAACTTAAAAAAATCGTTATATACACCTAAATTGTATACCAAGCTAACAATTTTGAAGAAGAAAATATTGTTCGTAGGAAATATTATTCCAGATAATAGGTGCTTCGCTGCATGTATGGGGGGGGGGGGGGGGGGGGGG
>PRKT01001220.1:55577-84497 GCA_003671525.1 Saccostrea glomerata | reverse complement strand
CCACATCGGGTTAAAGAAAAAAGACGGCTGTGGGTGTTGGGTGTCAAGAAACTGCTCAAAATTGAATCCATGTCCATTTTTGTTTTTTTGCAAGAAATACATGTATTAAATTGTGCACCTAACTTTTCCCATTTAAAATGACATAGAACTTAGAACGTATGCGTCTATGCTTAAATGATACTGAAAATTCAATTTACGTTATATTAATGTAGAATGTGCGTATATTGCTCTAAAGAGCACATATAATATGCAACTGTAATTATTAACAAATCTTTTTAAGGGTTGTGGGGGTTACTTTGTTTTGATTTTGAGATTTGACGATAAAGTTTTCACAAGCAATCAAGCATTTGAAATAATCAACAGATTAAATGGTGGAAGGGGGGAGGGGGGTGGGTGTTATAAATTAAATGATTCCTCTATAGATAAGTCATAACTTGAATTTTCAATTCAACCCTTTGTCAAGAACACAGATAAGAAAATTCAACAATTTGAAATAATATATTCATTTTTCCCCGAATAACTTTTATTTTTGTATGATATCTATATGTGCGATATTTACGTGATATTTAACAAAGACTTCGTAATCAGGTAATGGCGAAATATTTTACCTTCTGATATTTCAAATAATTTTCATTTCTCGGAACAGAATATTAAAGAATCAAATAATGAAGCATTTTAGGAAATTTGTCATTTAGCTTATCGTCAGATTTGATAAAAACTTTTTAAAATTAAAAGGAATTAATTTCATTTAAATGAAAATTATGTCCGTTTTCTTTTTATTAATAATTGAATCAAAGATTCCTCAACCCTTTACAAATGTGCTTAAACGGTTTCATAAATGTTTTGAGTTAACAAAATTTGATGTGTATTATCTAAATTTTGTATTTTTCAGAAAAATTCTTTCGTTTCCAAATATGGCTTTTCAACATAACGTAAATATCTTGGTGTAAAATTAGCCCTCCGAAGGAGGTAAACAAAACACAGCATGAAGTATGTAAATCAAATTGTCATTTTTAATAACTATACACTTTTATGTTTCAAATGACATAAAAAAGTTTTAGTTTCAGTTCACAATTTTTTTTTTTACTTTTCCCAAAGTCGATTTGGTACTATAAATTGAGAATGCGTGATTAGATGTGGCGTCTATGTGTGAACGGGGGATAAGAAAGGATTAAGGTCCAGGACAATGTACACGCCTGCATCAGTACATTGGTAACTCTTATATTTTCTTAACGTCTCCTTCCTCGAGTAGATTTCATACTTTGTTATATAGTACCATGGTGGAAGCAAACCGATTGATAACATTAGAATGCAGATGTAAAAAAGAATTTAATCCAATGGTTGCATTAGAATATTTCCTTAAACTAAATTATTAAATTTTGGAAATCAAAATATAAGGCATTGAAATACGAAAATTAAAGAAATCTGGATCCAGAAATATACCTGTTAAAAGTTTTTCTTTTATTTAAGGACATACTCAAGGTAGTTTGAACTTTACTGGCTTCTTCCCTGGAGTTGAAGAGTTCTACCACATGAAGGACTTGTGTGCAATACTTTTAATGTCTAAATCTGGTTTTGTACACCTCTTTGAAAACAAGTATGGATAAAGAATAACTGGAATTTAGGTTTTGTAATTTTTGTATATTTTTCTTTGAATAATACAAAAAAAATTTCCTTATTTGATATTTGTTCAAAACTCCTTGTAACGCATGCTGATTTCTTGTCTAAGAACATGTAATGGTGCTATAATTTTATATTAATTATTATTATATTACAATGATATAATTTTATATTTAAAATATATTTTTAAAAATATCAGAAGGCAAGGCAAGTTACGTATGTCCTCATGAGAGTTCTACAGGTACATATTTACACATTATTGATTTTTATCGTAGTGAATTTACTGAGACTTATGCAGAAGGATAAAACGTACGCTGAACTAGGACCTTAGGTCCCCCGCGCAGTTCACGTCTATTGGGTCTGTTTACTCCGCTACAAAATGTAGTGCGTTGCAGACGTAAAGTGAAAATAGAATAAATCGTAACACTGTGAAGCCTTTTCAGTGTAAAAAAAACCAGTAAATTTATTTTTGTCAAGGGAATAACCATCTGTGATGGGTATAAGAAAACAAAGAGGGGGAGGAGGGTTGCTGAGCAACATTAACTGCAATATTAGAGTTTAACATTTATGGATTATGTTGGGTGACCTGTGGTCTCCCCTATGATTTATTATTCGATGTAAGGTTATAGTATCTATATAACACAGTGCCTAACCTCTGATCTCCTTACTAATAGTAAGCGACTCAGAGTAAACGACGTACGTCCAGTCTCTGCATTCACAGATCTCTAACAAGCAGGGGGGGGGTGTGGGGTGAAGATTTTGCCCCCTACCACCCCCTTTTCATTTCGCTCGGACTTTTCACCAATCCTTTAACACAGGTCATAGGTCACCTTATATTGTACATCAAAAGGGAGACCAGATTTCATCTTCTGTACTACATCATATGGGGGCCCAGAGGCCACTTTATTCTGTACATCAGTAGGGGGACCAGAGGTTACTTTATATTGTATATCAGTAGGGGGACCATAGGATACCTTATATTGTACAGCAGTAGGGGGACCAGGGATCACCTTATTTTGTACATAAGTAGGGGGACCAGAGGTCAACTTAAATTGAATAACAGTAGGGGGACCAGAGGAAACCTTGCAATGCACTTTACATAAGAAGGGGGAACAAAAGTTATCTTATACTCTAAATCAGTAGGAAGACCAGTAATCATCTTATTTGTACATCAGTAGGGGGCCCAGAGGACACCTTATATTGTATATCAGTAGGGGACATCAGTACGGGGACCAGAGGTCACCTTATATAGTACATCAGTAGGGGGACCTGTGGTCACCTTATATTGAACATCAGTAGGGGAATAGAGGACACCTAATATTACAATTTATTATAGATCAATAGGGGGACTAGAGGACACCTTATATTTTACATCAGTAGGGGGCCCAGAGGACACCTTATATTGTACATCAGTAGGGGACATCAGTAGGGGAACCAGAGGTCACCTTATATAGTACATCAGTAGAGGTACCTGTGGTCACCTTATATTGAACATCAGTAGGGGACTAGAGGACACCTATTATTACACTTTAGATCAATAGGGGGACTAGAGGGCACCTTATATTGTACATCAGTAGGGGGCATCAGTAGGGAACCCAGAGGACACCTTATATTTAACATCAGTAGGGGGACCAGAGGTCACCTTATATTGTGTATCAGTAGGGGACCTGTGGTCACCTTATATTGAACATTCAGTAGGGGACCAGAGGACATTTAATATTACATTTTACATCAATAGGGGGACCAGAGGTAACCCTGTATTGTACATCAGTAGGGTAACCAGAGGTCAGCTTATATTGTACATCAGTAGGGGGACCAGAGGACAACTAATATTACACTTTAGATCAGTAGGGGGACCAGAGGGCACCTTATATTGTACATCAGTAGGGGACATCAGTAGGAGGACTAGAGGTCACCTTATATTGTATATCAATAGGGGGACCAGAGGTAACCTTATATTGTACATCAGTAGGGGGACCAGAGGACACCATATATCGTACATTGGTAGGGGGTCTAGGGGTCTCCTTATATTGTACATCAGTAGGGGGACATCAGTAGGGGACCCAGAGGACAGCTTCTTATTTAACAACAGTAGGGGACTTCAGTAGGGGGACCAGAGGTCACCTTATATTGTTCATCAGTAGGGGACCTGTGGTCACCTTATATTGAACATCAGTTTGGGACCTGAGGACACTTAAAATTACACTTTACATCAATAGGGGGACCAGAGGTAACCCTGTATTGTACATCAGTGGGGGAACTAGAGGACACCTTATAATGTACATTAGTAGGGTGACCAGAGGTCAGCGTATATTGTACATCAGTGGGGGGACCAGAGGACACCTAATATTACACTTTAGATCAGTAGGGGGACCAGAGGGCACCTTATATTGTACATCAGTAGGGGAAATCAGTAGGAGGACTAGAGGTCACCTTATATTGTATATCAATAGGGGGACCAGAGGTAACCTTATATTGTACATCAGTAGGGGGACCAGAGGACACCATATATCGTTCATTGGAAGGGGGACTAGGGGTCACCTTATATTGTATATCAGTAGGGGGACATCAGTAGGGGACCCGGAGGACACCTTTTTATTTAACAACAGTAGGGGACTTCAGTAGGGGGACCAGAGGTCAACTTATATTGTTCATCAGTAGGGGACCTGTGGTCACCTTATATTGAACATCAGTAGGGGACCTGAGGACACTTAAAATTACACTTTACATCAATAGGGGGACCAGAGGTAACCCTGTATTGTACATCAGTGGGGGGACTAGAGGACACCTTATAATGTACATCAGTAGGGGGACCAGAGGGCACCTTATATTGTACATCAGTAGGGGGACCAGAGGTTACCTTATATTATACATCATATCGGGGACAAGAGGACACCTCTTATTGTACATCGGTAGGGGGACCAGGGGTCACCTTTTATTGAATATCAGTTGGGGGACTATAGGACACCTATGGGGCATCAGTAGGGGGACCGACCAGGGGTCACCTTGTATTATACATCAGTAGGGGGCCAGGGGTCACCTTATATTGTACATCACTAGGGGGACCAAAGGACACCTTATATTGTACATCAGTTGTAGAACCAGGGGTCATCTTATATTGTACATCAGTAGGGGGACCAGGGGTCACCTTATTTTGTACAAGGTAGGGGGAACAGAGGACATCTTTTATTATACATCAGCAGGGGGACCAGGGGTCATCTATTGTACATCAGTAGGGGATATCAGTAGGGGGACCAAAGGACACCTTATATTATGCATCAGCAGGGGGAGCAGGGATCACCTTATATTATACATCAGTAGGGGGACCAGAAGACACCTTAAATTATACATCAGCAGGGGGATCAGGGGTCATCTTTTATTGTACATCAGTAGGGAGACCATAGGACACCTAATATTGTACAACAGAAGGGTGACTAAGGGACATCTTATGTTGTACATTAGTAGGGGATATCAGTAGGGGGACCAGAGGACACCTTATATTGTACACCAGTAGGGAGACCAAGGGTCATCTTATTTTGTAGACCAGTAGGATGACCAAAGGTCACCTTATATTGTACATCAAGGAGGGAATATCAGTAGGGGGACCAGAGATCACCTTATATTGTATATCAGTAGGGGGACCAGGGGTTACCTTATATTGTACAACAGCAGGGTGACTAAGGGACATCTTATGTTGTACAACATTAGGGGGACTAAAGGACACCTTATATTGTACATCAGTAGGAGATAACAGTACGGAGACCAGAGATCACCTTATATTGTACAACAGTAGGGGGCCAGGGGTCACCTTATATTGTACAACAGTAGGGGAACCAGGGGTTACCTTATATTGTACAACATTAGGGGGACGAAAGGACACCTTATATTGTACATCAGTAGGGGGACCAGAGGACACCTTACCGTATAAGTAGAATTTTTAGCGAGAATTTAATTTTGGCATTATTAGCGAGGGTGTCAAGATCGCTAAAATTTAATATCGCTAAAAATGAATTGCTCTTTATTTGTAATAGCTTCTTTAGTGAACTTTTAAAATCGCTAAAATTAGATCTCGCTAAATATAAAATACCCATTTTTAAGGACAAATCGCTAAATTTGCGTCTCGCTAAAATTTCCACTTATACGGTATATTGTACTGTACATCAGTAAAGGGACCAGAGGATATTATATTGTACATCATTAGGGGGACCAGAGGTCATCTTATATTGTATATCAGTAGGGGGACCAGAGGTCACCTTATATTGAGCATTAATAGGGGGACTAGAGGACACCTTATATTGTACTGTACATCAGTAGGGGGACCAGAGGACACCTTATATTGTTCTGTTCATCAGTAAAGGGACCAGAGGATATTATATTGTACATAATTAGGGGGACCAGAGGACATCTTATATTGTATATCAGTAGGGGGACCAGAGGTCACCTTACCGGTATATTGAACATCAATAGGGGGACCAGAGGACACTTATTTTGTACTGTACATCGGTAGGGGACCAGAGGACACCTTATATTGCACTTTACATCAGTGGGGGGACCAAGGTAATCGTATACTGTATACAGGGTTATTTTCGCCCCGTTTTATTTTCGCCCTTTCACACTTGGAAACAAATCTGCCCTGTTACAATTCTGTTTAAGAATCATGCTGCATATTTTTACTTCGCCCCGTTTTAAATTCGCCCTCCAGTGGGGAGGCGAAAGGGACGAAAATAAAACGGGGGCGAAAATTTCCCTGTATACAGTATAATTGTACATCAGAAGGGGGACCAGAGGACATCTTATATTTTACAACAGTAGGGGGACCAGGGGTCACCTTACATTGTACATCAGTAGCTGAACCACAGTTGGGGGACCTGGATTATCGTATATTTTACATCAGTAGGGGGACCAGAGGACACCTTACATTGTACATCAGTAGGGGGACTAGAGGTCACCTTATATTGTACAAGACCAGACATCAGATTACATTGTACATCAAAAGGGGAAACAGACGTGACCTTATACATTAATTGGAGTCAGAGGTCACCCTATGTTGTAGATCATTATGGGGACCTAAGGTCACTTTATTTTTTACAACACAAGGGGGACCAGAGGTTACTTGTATTGTAGATAAATAGGGAAACCAGTGGTCCCCTTTGTTGTCAGTTTTAAGGAAACCAGACATAAAATAAAATTTGTATGAATGCAGAGATAAGGCATCAACTATTCTAGACCTGTCTTAACAAGAGAGATCTAAATAGAAATGACGGCGGACCAGAGGTTATAGTTAAAATGCATATTAACGGGATACTAGAAGTTCTCTTATAAGAACACAACAAGAGGCCTATGGGTCTCATAGGTCATCTGAACATCATGTAAAAACCTTAAAACTATTGAATTTGGTTCGCGCTTTGAACCAGAGGCCATGAATTCGCAATTTTGATAAAAAAAAAAGCACCATTGCTTATCATAACTATATACTTAGCATGCTTAGTTTAGCTACATAATACCTATATAGAGCGTAGGGGAACAAAAAGTGCATTTCAAATAATCAGTAATAATTAGCAATAATTAGTAGTGACCACAAAACCCTCATCATGGGGTCATACATTTCACAATTTTGGAAAAGGCACCCTTGTTCATAGAAAAATTGGTTTAAACCAAAGAACAAATTTCAAAGCATTAATTCAATTACAGTATTTAATTAGAGCCCCCACCCCTCAATGGTACCCATGGGGAAGGGGCCTTGAAATTTATAATTCTGGAAGAGGCTCCCTTACTTATCATAACTATAATATGTAGTTAGTTTAATTAATATCTAGGAGCAGAGCGGAAGATTTTTTTAAAAGAATTAATTTTCATTTTACAATTTTTATAGCCCCACCGTAACACCAGAACCCCATGACCTTTGGGTAACAAATTTCAAAACTTTGGAGAGACTATCCTTCCTCATCATATCTATGCATGTAGTTAGTTTTTTTAATATCAAGGGCCAGAGGGGAATATTTTCAAAAAATAAATGTATTTCACGATATAAATTTTTATAGCCCTGTCCTAACTCCAAGGCCCATGACCCTGGGACAATGAATTTCACAATTTTGATAGAGGAGTCAATGCTTATAATAATTATGCCAATAGTTAGACGGCTTGATGTCAAAGAGTAAAGAAGATTTTTAAAGATTTCCTCAATTGTAGTAGTTTCGTCCCAACTTTCCTTAGGGGCTGGAGGGCAGGGACCATTATTTAAAAAATCTCCCCTTCACCCATAGATGCTTTATGCCAAAATTGGTTGTAAATGGTTGAGGGATTGCAGAGAAACGCTGAAAATGTTCGAATGTTAACACACAATGCACAGTGCATGACGCCAGAAAAAGTCACATAAGTTGGTTCAGGTGACCAAATAAGGAGTCCTTTGGTCTCAATATTTATGTAAAATATTTGATGTTTTCTGGTCTCTCTGTTGACTTACAATATAAGATGACCTCTGATCTTCTAATTGATATAAAATATCAAGTGTCTTCCGGTTTCTTCATTGTCATTCAAAATAGTGTGACCATTACTTTTAATGATGTACAACATAAAGTGACCTCTTGTCCCACTACTGATGTACAAATTACGGGGGCTGTTCAATAAATAATATCCTGAACTCTATGACATACAATACAAATATCACATGGCTTTAGCTTAAGCTTGACTTTCTCTCATTATTGAATCTTTAATGAATTTATAACAGTTTATGTGACCACTTTTCATAACAGTTTCATTGTGAGAAGCTGAAAAACAAGGGTTTTCGAGACACTGCATTAAAAATGAATGTTAAAGAATCAGTAAACTAGAGTGAAATTAATCCATTCATTAAACCTGCTGTAAAACTTAAGAATCCCCAAGAAATACTCACTGAAATATGTAAAATGTACAGCAATCAATGTCTGTTTTATAGTCAATTGATAAAAAATATTATAATGGGCATCAAAAACGGATACCGTCCTTGCAAACAAAAAAGTAAACAATTAATGTACCGTTTCCCAAATTTCAACAAATAATCACAGATGGTGTATGATTGACTATACGACAAAAGCAAATTTGAAAGACATCATTTCGGGAGTAGTTCACACTGTTTTAAAGAAGCGTTTTACAGTAAAAAAAAAAAAGCTTTGTTCTCAAAAGTCACACTATGTTTTTAAAAAAGGTGAAAACGACTGCAATATTTTTTCATCTTTGAAATCGTCCTGCTCAATTGTCTCTAAACAATTATTAAAATATCATTAATTGTAGTAATCCTCTTTTGTTTGAATTTCAAACAGATGATGAAACTTGAATCTATTGCTTAAAACCCTCAAAACAAAATTTACAATAAGATGTACTTGACAAAAACAGCAAAGGTCTGAGAAAAGCAGAGAATTGCAAGAGCACAAAAACAGATTTATATGCAATTTTCTTAAATATTAATGGTCTTGTTGTTCAAATTCGTGTTTGAGGAGGCAGTTAAATTTCCGGAGGAATCTAAAAAGTAATTTTTTTGCAAAAAAAAAAAAAATCAAAAGGTTAATGAGAATCAGGAATCCACTACATTAGATTTTTTCATGACAGCGTCCAAACCCGCACGCCCTGAAGAGTTAAGGAGTCTTTGGGATAAACAGAAAGTTGATGTTCTTTAACATTAACAATATTCGCCAGATCTTTCTCTTTTTGACTTGTTTCATTTTCCAAACTTGAAAAAACAATGCCTTTCAGGAGGAAGAAACAAGTCCCGAAAATCATAAGATTTGCAATAATCCAGTTTAAGAAGGGTCATACCCAAAAATGAGTTTTAAAAACAATCACAAATTGGATAAAAAATGCAACAGACATGTGTTTTAATTAAAAGATAATATAAGGTTAAATTATTATAACTAAATTATTGAAAAGCGTCTTTTGTTTCTTTCCGAGCCTAGAGGACATTAATTATTGAACAGCCCTCGAAAAGGGTGACCTCTGGTCCCCCAGCTGATGTACAATATAAGGTGACTTCTAGTCTCCTTATTGATGTACAATATAAGGTGACCTCTGGTCTCCTCATTGATGTACAAAATAATATGTCCTCTGGTCCCCTTACTGAATAACAATATAAGGTGACCTCTGGTCCCTCTACAGATGCTGATGTACAATATAAGGTGACATCTGGTCTCCTTATTGATGTTCAATAATTATAAGTTGTCCTCTGGTTCATTTATAATGTACAATATAAGGTGACCTCTAGTCCCCCTTATGATGTATAATATGAAGTAACCTCTGGTCTTCTTTTTGATGTTCAATATAACGTGTCCTCTGGTCATCTTATTGATGTTCAATATAAGGTGACCTCTGGACTCCTTATTGATGTACAATATAAGGTGATCTCTGGTCTCCTTATTAACGTAAAAAATAAGGTGTCTTCTGGTCCCTTTACTTGTGAACAATATAAGGTGACCTCTAATCCCCCTACTGATTCACAATATAAGGTGTCCTCTGGTCCCCCTACTGATGAACAATATAAGGGGATAACTGGTCTCCTTATTGATGTTCAGTATAAGGTGTCCTCTGGTCTCCTACTGATGTACAATATAAGGTGATCTCTAGTCCCCCTAATGATGTACAATATAGAATTATCTCTGGTCTACGTATTGATGAACAATATAAGGTGACCTCTGGTCCCCGACAGATGAACAATGCAAGGTGACCTCTGGTCCTCCTACTGATGTACAATATAAGGTGACCTCTGATCCCCCTACTGATTACAATGTAAGGTGACCTCTGGTCCCCTACAGACGAACAATATAAGGTGACCTCTGGTCTCTTTATTGATGTTCTATAAAAGGTGTCCTCTGGCCCCCCTACTTATGTACAATATAAGGTGACCTCTGGTCCCCTTACTGATGTTTATGTACAATATAAGGTGACCTCTAGTCCCCCTACTGATGCACAATATAAGGGGATAACTGGTCTCCTTATTGATGTTCAATATAAGGTGTCCTCTGGTCTCCTACTGATGTACAATATAAGATAACCTCTGCTCCACTACTAATGTACAATATAAGGTGATCTCTAGTCCCCCTAATGATGTACAATATAGGGTAATTTCTGCTATACTTATTGGTGAACATTAAAAGGTGACCTCTGGTCCCCTACAGATGAACAATATAAGGTGACCTCTGGTCCTCCTACTGATGTACAGTATAAGGTTACCTCTAGTTCCCTTACTGATTACAATATAAGGTGAGCTCTGGTCCACCTACTGATGAACAATATGAGGTGATCTCAGGTCCCTTTTATCTAAGGTGACTTCTGGTCCCCTTACTAATTACAATATAAGGTGACCTCTGGTCCTTCTACTGATGAACAATATAAGGTGACCCCTGGTCCTCCTGCTGATGTACAATATAAGGTGACCTCTGGTCCCTTTACTGATGTACATTATAAGGTGACCTCTGGTCCCTTACTGATTACAATATAAGGTGACCTCTAGTCACATACTGATGTACTGAACACTATAAGGTGACCACTGGTCCCCCTACTGATTTACAACATAAGGAGACCTCTTGTCCCCCTACTGATGAACAATATAAAGTGTCCTCTGGTCCCCCTACTGATGTACAATATAATGTGTCCTCTGGTCATCTTATTGATGTTCAATATAAGGTGACCTCTGGTCTCCTAATTGATGAACAATATAAGGTGATCTCTAGTCTCTTTAATTTAAAACATAAAATATAAGGTATCCTCTCGTCCCCTTATTGGTAAACAATGTAAGGTGACCTCTGCCCCCCTACTGATGTACAATATAAGGTGACCTCTGGTCTCCTTATTGATGTTCAATATAAGGTGTCCTCTGGTCCTCCTACTGATGAACAATATAAGGTGTCCGCTGGTCCCCCTGCTGATGTACAATATAAGGTGAACTCTGATTTCCTTATTGATGTTCTATATAAGGTGTCCTCTGGTCCCCCTACTGATGAAAAATATAAGGTGACCACTAGTCCCCCTACTGATGCTAATGTACAATATAAGGTGACCTTTTGTCTCCTTATTAATGTTCAATATTAGGTGTCCTCTGGTCCCCTACTAATGTACAATATAAGGTGACCTGTAGTACCCCTTATGATGTATAATATGGATGACCTCTGGTCTTCTTATTGATGTTCAATATAATGTGGCCTCTAGTCATCTTATTGACATTCAATATAAGGTGACCTCTGGTCTCCTTATTGTATACAATATAAGGGGACTTCTGGTCTCCTTATTAACTTAAAATATGAGGTGTCCTCTGGTCCCCCTACTGATGAACAATATAAGAGGATTTCTAGTCTCCTCATAGATGTACATTAAAAGGTGACCTCTAGTCCCCTACTGATGTTCAATATAAGGTAACCTCTGGCCCCCCTACTAATGTAAAATATAAGGTGACCTGTGTTGGTCTCCTCATTGATGTACAATATAAGGTGACCTCTGGTCCCCCTGCTGATATACAGTATAAGTTGACCTCTGGTCTCCTTATAGATGTATAATATCAGGTGACCTCTGGTTTCCCTACCGATGTACATAATAAGGTGACCTCTAGTCCCCTACTGATGTACTGTACATTATAAGGAGACCACTGGTCCCCCTACTGATGTACAATATAAGGTGACCCGTGGTCTCCCTACTGATGTACAATATAAGGGTCCTCTGGTCCCCCTAATGATGTACACTATAAGGTGTCCTTTGGTCCCCCTACTGATGTACATGTATAATCTTAGGTGATCTTTGTTTCCTCTACTGATCAATGTACAGTACAATATTACTTGACCACTGGTCCCCGTACTGATGTACAATATAAGGTATATCCTCAGGTCCCCCTTATGATGTGCAATAAAGGGTTATCTTTGGCCCCTTTTAATTTAAAATGTAAGGTGACCTATGATCCCTCTAATGATGTACAATATAACAATAGGGTAAGGTGACCACTGGTCTCCCTACTTATGTATAATATAAGGTTACCTTTTGTCCCCCTAATTACTTTTACGTTTCTACTTATATATATATTAGAAAGTTGATCTCTTTAAAGTTATAAATATGATTATTTTGGAGTAAGACAAAGAAAACTGTTTGTCATGTAAAATTCAATTAATATATATGGTGACCTAAGGTCTTCGTATTGATAACGATGAATTTACTTTTGTGCCTTTTATGCCTGAAGAGTTCCTAAAATGTTTTATTACTACGCAATATGACGAACTATTTGCGGGGGACCTGAGGTCCTAGTTGAGCGTACGTTTTATCCTTTTGCGAGACTTATGCAGTGTATTGATTTCTGTTTTCTAAATAACTTTTGATGATCGTGTGTACCTTCAAGCTGTCTTATCATTGTATGTCTTAAATTGGCCGTCTGGAATTTGAGTTTAAAGTTCATTGTGCTTGATACTGCATAACTACCAGATTTTTGGTTATAGAAGGTATGTAACAATATTAACAAATATGGCTACCAGTAAGCCAAAATATCCTCTGGGCTCTCCTCAAGAGCACATTGAAATGTGTGGATCCCATGATTTACCTATTGATATGATATGTGAGGACTGTGATGAATTCATTTGTGCCAAGTGTGCCAAAACAGGCCATAAAGATCACGAATGGAACACTATATCCACGGCAGCCACCCAAAGAAGGAGAGGATTGGCAAAATTTCTGAGGAAGATCAAGGAAGAAGATCTATCTGGAATTGACGAGAAGTTGAAGAAGATGTCAAAACAGATCACAGAAAATAAAGAATTGTGTGACTTTGAAATTAAAAAGCTTCAGAAGAATTTTGATGAAGTAATGGCCAGGCTTACAAATATCAAGAAAAATAAGGAACAACATTTTAGAGACAATTTAACGAAGATCAATGAAAAGTTGGAAGTTACAAAAGCAGAGTTAAACAAAAAGAAAGAAGAAATTGCAGACATAGTTCTCTTCATGGAGGAGAACAACAGCACCATGTCAGATATCGGCTTCATTGACAACCACAAAGAACTGACCCAACTTCTGTCTAACCTGGAAGTTGATTTGAAGAATAGCACGCCATCGATGAGATACAGTAAAGGAGAAGTCAGTGATGCTCTACTGGAGAAATTAATTGGAAAGTCTTTTAAATTTGATGATATCAGTTTGACTGAAACAAGTTCATTTAAATATGGAGAGAAAGGAATAACTTTGTTGAGGGCATTATGTGAAGATCGGTGTTACATAAGAGGAGCAGAGTCACCTTACACTGAACAAGTAAACAAAGAAGGCAAGAAAAAACATAGACATAAAATCACTCCTATTGACATGTGTGTGACTGATACTGGTGATGTTTATTTTACTGATATCAGTAACAAGTCCATTAGCCGTCTATCACCATCAGGATCTGTCTTTATAGTCATCAGTACAGATCCACTGTTACCAATAGGAATCAGTCAGTCAGTGGACGGTGGACTGCTGGTCATCTTGGGAAAAAAGGAATCAGATCCTTACAAATTACAGTCACACAGCAGAAGTCTGGTGAGACACATTACAGTGACAGGTGAAGTCATCCGTGAGTATGAGTACCAGGAGGATGGTCAGACCAGACTGTTTATATTGCCATACAGACTCACACAGAACAGTAACGGTGATATATGTGTGGTGAACCGCATTAATCCCAATGAAGGTGAATTAGTGATTTTGTCAATTGTGGTCATATGAAGTGTGTCTACCGTGGACAGAACCTGACAGAGGTCTTTCGGCCAAGTAATGCAGAGTGTGATTATCTCTGTAACATCCTTGTTACAGACATGAACAATATACAGATCCATTTGCTGAGTCCTAATGGTGAATTTCTGAAGTTCTTACTAACAGAAAATGAAGTGTACCGGCCAACCAGATTATCACTGTGCAAGTCTACACTGTGGGTGGGATATGAGGAAGGAATTCTCAAAGTGTTTAAGTACAGAACGTAAAATATGCTAATGAGCTTTAGTCCAAATTCGTAGTGTTTGATTTTCTTATTACAGACCCTTCTGACAACCAAATCCATCTGCTGAGTCTTGACGGGGAGTTTTTATAGTTTTTACTGACCAAGAATGAAGGGAACCTTCTATTAAGATTTTCACTTTACTAGACTATACTGTGGTTTGTAATTATAAAGGGCTTGCCATTGTGTTTCAGTACCGATTGTAAACTTTAATATACGTACATGTACATTACATAAATGTTATTTTTGGAAATAAAGGCAGCTAGTTTTTTTTAGTCTTCCTGTCTTTCACTTTTTTAAAATTATATTTCAATTAGTTTCAATTAGTCATTTGATGTTTTGGTAGAGACCTGCATTTCGACCTTTACTCGAATTTTATGTCCATTGAGCAGTAAGGGATCTTTTTTGAGCCCTCATCCAACTGCGACACGGGACCTAGGTTGATATGCTTTCATCTGATGGACCGGTCTAAGCGTCCAACAATCGGATTCGAACCCCGACGTAAGGATCAATTTCGTACTCTGCGACTCTAGAACAGACGCATTACCACCGCGCCACAAAGGTGACGTCATTAGATGTACACCGGTCACGGTAGCCTAGTTGGAGAGCGTTCGCTTCGTGATCGGGAGACCCGGGTTCGATTCTCGTTCGCTGCCCCGCGTCATTTAACCTAAGACGTTAACATACAGGGTTCTCCATGAGCTGTTTTACTGTGTTGCTCCCGACACAGTAAAATTCTCTCCGACACAGTAACGGTTCAAATTTAATGCGTGCGACACAGTAAAAAGTTTGCCGACACAGTAAGATCTGCGATAATCAGAAAGTCCAAACAGATCAATTCTCTATAACTGAAACTTTAATCAAACAAATCTAACAGTAAGAGCACTTAGTTAGCACTTAATTAGGGCTTCACCTCACATAATCAATCATCTCCTTGATGCTCGCCGGAGTTTACGCATGAAGGAACAAGAAAAATAATTTGTTTTCACACTTCTAGTAACAGTTAATTGGTATTTGAATTTAAAATACATTGTATTTACTTTTCTTTAAATATCTAAATGTTTTTTTTTCTATAGAGCCACGGCTCTAGAATTATGTTGGCACTGAAAGTTAAACATCGTATCGAAATCAATTGATGTAAATAAATTGTTTTATATTAATTTACAAGGAACTCTCAAAAGTATTCTGAAGATTTTTTGTTGGTATTTCAGTAATTCGATCAAGAAAACTGAGAAAAAAAATCATGATAATTTTACTTTCAAAAATAGTAAGTAGTTCGACTGTATTGACCAGAATTTCCTCTGCTTTTCAAAACATGTTTTTTTTTTACTTTTATCAATATGTACAAACATACCTTTTGTGTAACAAATTAGTGATTAAAAAAATGTGCTGTATTCTTTTGTAATTATAATGAATAGTGATTCAATCGCGAATTTGATCGCGAAAATACCGCAAAATTTTAGTGATTCGCGTAAACTCTGCAACACAGTAAAATTTCAAATCATGGAGAACCCTGACATAAGTATTGACTGTTCCTTCGCTAAACGCTCGGCATCAAAAGTGAACGTCACGGGTCTTTCGGATATGACCTTAAAACGTAGGTCCCGTGTCGCGGTATGCAGGGGTGATAAGATAGCATACAGAATATTCTACCTTGACTGTAGTCAGTGATACATTATGACGTCATAGTAGGCGAGATGACGTCAATTTTACAACACAAGTTTTTGTAATATTAGCGCGCTTCATGAAATATCCCTACGAGACAAGTCTGTGTGATTCACACACCAATAACTCACACAAAACTTAAAAACATTCCTTATATTTACATTTTACATGTTTGGATCGAAGCAACTAAAATATACTCAGTATTTGAATTTCTCGCTGCCCTATATCGTTGCATTTTACTAACGTCGCTGCAGACTCATTGTGACGTCACGTTAACGAACATTTCTCCGTGTATATTTCTACGCGTGAGTATACAAATCAGTTTCACAGTTGGCTTAGTACAAAAACACAGTGAATGTAAATATTTTTATTTAGAGATGTAATTAAACTCTAGAAAATTAATAGAAACGTCTTAACATTAACAAAAATAAAATGCTTTTAATTTTATTATGCAGTATCTGTCATTTTGATTAAAATCTACCATCGATGACGTCATATGTGTACATCAAGTAACTTGGGAATTGATCATGTCGTGTAAAGAGAATTTGGCCAGGAACGGCATGTACAAAGATACGTTAAATGGAGTTTAAAGGAAATACCGTGAGTATTATGTGAAATTCATATGGAGTTCAGTTAATTAAACAGGTATGCTTATTTATTTTCATCGATTATATTCTCTTTTGAAGACAGACAGCTATAAACGTATCTCGGTCGGCCTTTCCTCTGTCATTTTTGACAAAAATAATGCATCAGAACAACAATAAGCTGGATATTTCAAAACATAACATTTGTCCAGATGGAAAGTTTGCCTTCTAAAATACTTGGAAAGTGCTGCTAGCTAGAGTCCCGAGTTGAGCATGGTTTTACGAAAAATCTCGGTTCATATGTATAAAATTCAAAACATCTGGTAAGGTTTCGTGCGAATGTGTGGAATAATTATTTTACTGACAGGACAGCTGGATTCTAGTAGCACGTTTTATGCAAAATAGATGTTTTTCGACTATATTATTTACTAAAAGAATTTATTAAACTCCGGGGTGTTGTTGTTCTGTTAGCTTTTTTTTTTTATTAAGGAACATTTTGCTATAAATAGAAGTCACGTGATACAGTGGTGGTGGTTCACGTCTTTGCATTAGACACTCTTTTATCTTTATGCAATCGTTAATGATAGTTTACGTTTATCAGTGGTTTGGATAAATTATCTTTAATTTTCTTTAAAAGGTTTTTAATTTCCCGAGAATTGATTTATATGTTTCCTTAACATACCCGCGTAGGCGTTGACACGATAAAGAACCCTCACTGCTTAATGGCTCTGAGTGCCGAGTACATGTATAGGTCTAAATTTGAAGCCCTTCACCTGCATACTGTGACGTCTCCATATGATTGAAAAATTATCGAGTGGGACTTTAAACAACAATCAATCAATCATTAGATGTAGAATGATTATATATATTGTTATCTATAATTACATGCATTACTGTACAAAGAAATAATAAGAGGCGTTGTATTTATGATTTTTTGACATGACTGTTTTTGTTGAAAAGGTTGATTTATTTAATGTTTAATGTATTGAAAACTTTTAAAAATATGAAACAAAACAGAAGTAAATTTTTAAAACAAAAGAAACATAAATAAATTGTCTATCTGCAGACCGTCCTTGGAAGTATGGCAAATTGATCACCTCACATCTACTTAACATATTTAGAATTTTGGTGTAGAATTTTCTCTCGCGTATTTTCACAAATGAAATTGAATTATTATTCACAAATAAAACATAATTCACAATTTCCTAAACTTTCACAATGCTGTTTGGATAATCTTTGAATTCAAATTATTTTCAAAGTGTTCACTTCGTTCTCCGAAATCAAATTAAACACATAACTTGATTGCTGGTCCCGAGTTGTCGTATCTTACTCTCTCTCACATGTTCTGAAAGTTGTAGTTGCATATCCAAGACTCTCCCTCTGAGTCTCGCCATGGACTGGCCATTGTATCATAGGAATTCTAGTGCCCTGCTCAAAACCTCTGTCATTTAAGAAACGGGACAAAAGACCCAGGAAATAGTACCATGGAGAAATATATTAGTAAAACATAAATTAAACTAAATGTGTAGAATCTAACATTTAAACATAATTTACAAAATACACTGTCTTTCATTCCCGTAATTGTATCATAGTTAGTTGAGATTTCTTTTGTTAAAAGAGTGGGGTTTTTTTTTTAAACATAACCCACACTTTTCTATAACTCCGCCCACAGAGTCGGGACAAAAAAAAAACAACTTTAAAACCATGCACTATGTGTAAATGAAACAGTCGTCCAGGCTAGTTATACCAAATTCAGGAGAGTAAAATAAGAGTAAAAATTATCAATGGTAGACAGCATTATGTAGTAATTATCTATTAAAAAAAGGAATTTATTGTGTATAAGATACACTTGTACATGTATAATACTGTTTGACATAATTTTAAAAAAAAGTTAATATTGTTTACATTTAAAGTGTGTAGAATGAGTTACATTTTATTTGGGCATCTCACATGTATGTTTTAATGGGAGTGCATACTCACGGGTGACCTGCTTTACATTATTGTAGTGCTTTTTCTCTCTGCACAGTTTACTAACTTGTCTAGTCAGGCTGCTAGCTTTTTCTGGCGCTTTTGTCTTAGAATTGTAATGCATCAATAATGGTACTGTACATCTGTTTATCATAAACAATTTCTTGTGGGATGGATTTAGAGTTAAGTCTGTAGATTTATTTAGACCATATGAAGTAGATCTATTGAATTTGATTCAGACATCGGTTAAGAACTTTACTCCCTTAAGAATTTCATTCCTTTTACTTATGTATGTGCCATCTTTTTCTCTTGAAGATTTTGCTATGCATTCTGTGTACAGGATTCTTGTCTTGTCTTGTCTTGTTTTTGTATATTTTTCTTTAAATAATGCAAAAAAGTTTCCTGATTTGATGTACATAACACATGCTGATTTTTTTTGTCTAAGAACATGTAATGATACTATGATTTTATATCTTAAATATCTTCAAAAATTATCAGAAGGTAACGTACGTCCTTGTGAGAGTTCTACTTCTACGTTTTCTTTAAAAAAGACATAAATGATCTTTACATATTAATGATTTATGTGAATTGACTGAGACGTAAACAGTGTATTGATTTTATTTCTTTTTTAACTTTGATTTGATGATCGATATTTGATAGTGTGCACATACAAGCTGTCTTATCATTGCATGTCTTGGCAGTTTGGAATTTAATTTTAGTCTTTTGTGTTTGATAGTGCATAACTACCGTTTTTAGGTCATAGACGGTAGGCAACATTCAACAAACATGGCAGTCAGTAAACCAAAATTTCCATTGGGCTCTCCTCAAGAGCATATTGAAATGTGTGGATCACATGAGTTAGCTATTGATATGATATGTGAGGACTGTGATGAATTTATTTGTGCCAAGTGTGCCAAAACAGATCATAAAGATCATGAATGGAACACTATACCAACGGCAGACACCCAAAGAAGGAGAGGATTAAAAACATTTCTGAGGAAGATCAAGGAAGAGGATCTGCCTGGGATTAATGAGAAGATAGAGAAAATTCCACTACATATATCAGAAAATAAAGAACTGTGTGACTCTAAGATTAAAATGCTTCAGAAGCATGTTGATAAGGTAATGGCCATGCTAACAAATATCAAGAAACATATGGAACAGTAATGTAAAGACAATTTTAAGAAAAGCAATGAAAATTTGGAAGTTGCTAAATCTGAGTTAAATAAAAAAGAAGAAAGAAGTTGCAGAAATGATTAAGTTCGTAGAGAAAAACAAAAATGCCATGTCTGATTACGGCTTCATTGACAACCACAGAGAATTAAAACGACTGTTGTCTAATCTAGATGTTGATATGAAGAATAGCTCGCCATCGATGAGATACAATAAAGGAGAAGTCAGTGATGTTGTACAGGAGAAATGACTTGGAAATTCGTTTGATTTGGATGATGTTTATTTGACTGAAACAAGCTCTTTTAAATACGGAGAGAAAGGATTAGTTTTACTGAGAGCATGTGGTGAGGATCAATGTTACACGAAACAATCAGAGTCAGATTACATTGAACAAGTGAACAAAGAAGGAAAGAAAAAGCATCAATATTACATAAATCCTAGTGACATATGTCAGACTGAAACCGGTGAGGTTTATTTCACGGATTTTAGTAACAATTTCATCGGCTGTTTATCACCATCAGGACCTGTCTCTACAGTCATCAGTACAGATCCACTGCAACTATCAGGAATCTGTCACTCAGTGGACGGTGGACTACTGGTCACCTTGCTGGATGAGGAATCAGATGATTTCAAATAAGGGTCTCACAGCAGACGTCTGGTGAGACACGTCACAGTGACAGGTGACGTCATCCAAGAGTATGAGTACCAGGATGACGGTCACACTAGACTGTTCACATTACCTTTCAGAGTCATACAAAACAGTAACACTGATATCTGTGTTGTGAACCGTACAAGTGAAAACACAGGGGAACTAGTGATTATGTCTTCCTCTGGTCCTACCAAGTTCATCTACCGTGGAAAAAATATGGCTGAGGACTTTTGGCCAGGTAATGCAATGTGTGACTCCCTCTGTCACATCCTTGTTAATGACTTTAACAACAAGCAGATCCATTTGTTGAGTCCAGAAGGGAAGTTTTTGAAGTTCTTACTGTCAAAGAGTGAAGTAAACTGTCCATTCAGATTATCATTATACAGATCTACATTGTGGGTGGGATATAGGAAAGGACTTGTCAAAGTGTTTTCGTACAGAATGTAAAATCTGACAATGAGCTTTAGTCAAGATGTTATACAAGTGTGTGCCTCCCATTGTAACATTATCGTTACCGACCCACCTAATCCCAAATCCATCTTCTGAGTTCTGATGGGGAGTTCCTGAAGTTCTTATTGACAGAGAATGAAGTGAACCTTCTATTCAAATTTTCACTTTACTAGTTTATACTATATAGCTATTTCTTAAACACTGTAGCAGTTATTAGTGGAGGAAGACAAGCATATACCACTTATATATACAAAGCATTATAATTGTACCACCGCTTTATCTGGTGCTTTTGTTTTAGAATTGTTAAGCATTCATAATATAACAGTTGATCTTTTTATTACAAACAATTTCTAGTGCGATGGATTCAGTGTTGGAAAGTCTATAGATTAATTTAGAGTGCGTGATTTAAATCTATTAACATGATTTAATCAATACAGAAATGGTAAATTTTTCCTCTTGAAGAATTTTTGATGCATTTAATTCATCTTGTCTATGTATTCAAGTAATTTGTTGCATTTTAAAAGTATATCATACATTATATCAAGAAGTATTGTAATTTTTAAAGGTTGTGTAATTGTAGAATATCATGATTACAACTTACTTATTGACAATTATTTAACAAATCTGTACCTTCACTGTCATATCAGTTGATATTCTTGGTAGTGTCTGTTTAAAGAAAGAAATGCTGATATTAGGAATTTAGTCAAAAAAGAACCCATGGATTTTTTTTTATGTATGAAGTACTTGTTTATGTAATGGAATATGAAATATACATAAATGTCAACAATAAAAGTTTTACTCATTTTGATTTTATGGTGTTTGAGAGTGAATATAAAATCTGACAGACATAGCGATACGTCGAGTACCTCTTGTTATATTATTGACACATGAAGACATGGTGATTGAAAGTAACGCGTGTCGTACCTCCTTACACCATAAGTGCCAGATTGAACCTAAGAAAAAAATAGGTTCAAGACAATGTACACGACTACATCAGTACATAAGTAAGTCTGACATTTTCTCTACGTTTTTCCTCATCGGGTAGATTACAGCTGTTAGTATAATCGTGGAAGCACAGATAGCATTAACATGCAGAAGTAAATCAAATTCTATATGGCTGTTAAAAATTTACACCTAATGAATAAATTGCCAACAAAAATTTAAAGAATTGAAATACGAAAATTTAATAAGTCTTGACCCAGCAAAAAACTATATACTGATTAAATGTTTTACTCATTTAATTAATGATTTTTGTCGCTGAATTAACTGATATTGATGCAGGATACATTTTCTTTCTGGCTTTATTGCTATCAAAGTTTTAAAGTTATCTCGCTTTTGATGATAATTTGATATAGTGCCACCTGTGCCCTCCTTGCATGTCTTGTAAATTAAAAGGTACGATTTAAAGTCTAATGTATAGCTATTTTCATCTCATTGCCAGGTCATACATGTAGAAAGGTAGGCAACATTCAACAACTATGGCGGCCAGTAAACCAAAATATCCACTATCCTCAAGAGCACAGTGAAATGTGTAAAACCAATAATTTACCCATTAATATGTTATGTGAGGATTGTGATGAATTAATTTGTGGTAAATGTGCCAAAACAGATCATAGAGATCATGAATGGAGCACTATACCTACGGCAGTTCAGCAAAGACGGGGAGAGGTATGCTTCCATTTTTGAAGAAGATCAAGAAAGACGATTTGCCTGGGATTAATGAGAAACTAGAGACAAATGCACAACAGAAAATAAAGAAGTGTGTGACTCTGAGATTAAAAAGCTTCAGAAGCATGTTGATGAGGTTATAGCCGGGTTGACAAATATCAAGAAGCACAGGGAACATCAATTTAGAGAGAATTTGAAGAAAAGCAATGAACATTTGGATGTTGCTAATTCTGAGCTAAACAGAAAGAAGAAAGAAATTACTGAAATAGTTCAGTTTATGGAGGAGAACAACAGCACAATGTCAGATTACGGCTTCATTGACAACCACAGAGACCTGATAAAAATGATCTCTTGCCTGAATGTTGATTTGAAGTGTAGTGCACCGTCAATGAGATATAGTAAAGGAGACGTCAGTGATGAAGTACTGGAGAAAGTAATTGGAAAGACTTTTGATTTAGATGATTTTAGTTTGACGGAAACAAGCTCATTTAAATATGGAGGGAAAGCATTTGAGAGCGTTGTGTGAAGATTAGTGTTACATGAAACAATTACGTCAGATTATATTGAAAAAGTAAACAAAAAAAAGGCGAGAGAAAAGATAAATATGATATCCACTGCTAATGACATGTGTGTGCCTGATACTGGTGATGTTTATTTAACTGATTTTAGTAACAATTCTTTTTAAGCTGTTTTTCACCATTAGGATTTGTCTCTACAGTCAACAGTACAGATCCACTAATACCAAGGGGAATCTGTAAGTCAATGGACGGTGGACTACTGGTCACCGTGAAAGACAATGAATCAGATAAGTGCAAATCAAAGTCACACGGCAGACGTCTGTTGAAACACATCACAGTGACAGGTGACATCATCCATGAGTACGTCACAACAGACTGTTTAGATAACCATTTAGAATCACACAGAACAGTAACAGTGATATCTGTGTTATGAACAGTACTCGTCTCAAAACAGGAGAGCTAGTGATAATGTCACCTTCTGGTCATGTGAAGTCTGTCTACCGTGGACAGATTCTGACAAAGAAGTTTTATCCAAATGATATACTGTGTAACTCCCTTTGTAACATCTTTGTTACTGACTTAAGCAATGGAAAGATCCATCTACTGAGTCCTGGTGGTGATTTTCTAAAGTTTTACTGACAGGGAATGATGTGTACCACCCAACCAGATTATCAATATCCAAGTCTACATTGGGATTGGGCTAAGTGTTTCAGTACTAAACGTAAAATATGAATATGATTGATTGTATATTGTTTAACGTCCCTCTCAAGAATTTTTCAATCATATGGAGACGTCACCGTATGCCGATGAAAGGCTTCAAATTTAGACCTATACTCGGCACTCAGGGCCATTGATCAGTGAGGGTTTTTTATCGTGCCAGCGCCTACCTTGACACGGGACCTACGTTTTTAAGGTCATATCCGAAAGACCCGTGACTTTCACTTCTAGTGCCGAGCGCTTGGCGAAGGAACAGTCACTACCTTTGTTTACGTCTTAGGCTTGACGCGGCGCCGCGAACGAGAATCGAACCCGGGCCTCCCGATCACGAAGCGAACGCTCTACCACTAGGCTACAGTGACCAGTAATATGAATATGAGCTTTTGTCCAAATGCCGTAGTATGTGACTCTCTCTAATATCCTCGTTACAAACCCAACAAACAACCAGATCCATCTGCTGAACCCTGAGGCAGAGTCCTTGAAGTTTTTACTGACCGAGAGTGAAGGAGAACCTTCCATTTATATTTTCACTGTACTGTCTTATACTGTTTGGGCCACCGTGGGATACAATAAAGGCCTTGTCACTTTGTTTCAGCGTAAAGTGTAAAATTTATGTATGTTATATAAATTCATTGGAAATAAAGATATAATTTGTTTATCATGTTCAGTAATTAAGTACATGAAGTGTAAAATATTTTTTGTTTTATCAAATTTCAGTTACCTACAAGTAGTAATAAGAGATATTGTACTTATCATTTTTTACATAACTGTTTGTTGTTTTATTGAAAAGGTTACAGAGATAATTTGAATGTCATAAATATATTATTATATTGATACAACTGGGACAGGATTTTTTAAGCAGATATTTTCACATGTGAAAAAAAAATCCTCTCTTACGGGCGAAATACCGTGAAGCGCTTTATCTAGCTGGGTGCTAATATTGGTCATAACTGGGAAAAATTTCAAATCGTTGAAATATACTCTTTTCCAATATACTCTTTTCCTCCTAATGTTCTTTTACAAAGAGGTGAACTCTTGTGTCCACTAAAGTAAATTACGTCAAAATTACTGGCATACCATTATAGTCTAGCAAAATGTTATACCCGTAATAATAACTCACTATACAATACATGTAAATTACATTTTCAAATACAAAACATTACTTTTCTGTTTATTACATTTTCTTTCTCTTTCCAGTGAATGTCTATTTTTAACACAGTGTCATAAGGTGTGAGGAAATTGGAGAGCACTTGAGAACTAGTAGCTGTGCAATCGTTAGAATGAAATCAATGTACGTGGATTTTTACAACAAGCTGGGGAAAAAATGGCAGTTTTAGTATCTATCAGGAAGATTGAGTCACTATGTCCATCTAATTTGACAAGCCAGAAATTATTTTTTACTTACTTTGATATCATTCCACATTCACACTGTGACAGAATATAACTTTGGTATACTTTTGGTAGACTCAAGTATTTAATAAGCAAGTTCCTACATTGTGATAACAGTTGATATTCTTGATAGTATCAATTCAAAGGAAGAAATGCCGACAAATGTTTGATGGGGGAATATGGATAAAAAAGCACCCGTGGAATTTTGTTTTATGTATGTAGCACTTGTTTATGTCACAGAATACAAAATAATCATTTATGTCAAAAATAAAAGGTACACATTTTTAGTTATTATAATTCTATTTTGATGAGATTTAGAGTGAATCAAATAAAACAGTCATAGCGACAAGGGATGTAACTCTTATCACACCTCCTCAAGATCGCAGTTGACAGAAAGCACTATAGACACAATTACATGGAAATGACATCGTGTCTTACCTCCTTATAGACACACCAGATCGATACAATGATATCCAAAACTTAAAGGCACCCAGTTTTATTGATTATGGGCTTTTTAGTCTGAGATTGAATCGAATCTTACAGACATGATGAAAAGGAAGGTAACTCTTGTCAAACCTCCTTGAGATCATAGATGACAGACCGCCTTGAAGACTTAGTGACAAGGGAAATTACTCCAGTCTTACCTCCTTACCGTCACACCACAGTTGTCAGAATGAACTTAAAAAAGAAAACGTCCAACACAAGGTACCTGCCTACATCACTACTTTGGTAACTCTTACATGTTTTTTTTTAATTTTTCCTCCGCGGTAGATTATAAATGTAGCTACTAGTATCATGGTGGAATCACAGATAACATTATTGTTAAAATGCTGTAGTAAATCAGAAGTACAAAAACTGAAGAAGTCTACTCCTGGTAAAATATAAAATAATTTTAAATTCTAATTTAAAGACTGATCTACAGGTAAATGTTTACATATTTTATGATTTTGTGGCTGTGAATAAGGTGTTATTTATGCAGAGTATATTTTCAATTTGATTTTATTATTTTTTCAAGTTTTAATAAATGTTCCCTTGTTTTGAAGATAATTTGATGGTGTTCACCATCATGCTGTCTTATCAGTGCATGTCTTATCAATTTAGAATATGGGTTTAAAGTTCAATGTTCTGAATACTGCATAGCTACCAAACTTTATCTCATTTTCAAGTCATAGATAGACAAAGTACTGTTTCCAGGTCTTAGTAGGTAGTCAACATTCAACAAATATGGAAGCCAGTAAAACAAAATGCACACTGGGCTCTCCTCAAGAGCATATTGAAATGTGTAAAAACCATGAGTTACCTATTGATATGATATGTGAGAAGTGTGATGAATTCATTTGTGGTAAATGTGCTAAAACAGATCATAGAGATCATGAATGGAGCACTATACTTACAGCAGCTACCCAAAGGAGGAGAGGTCTGATAACATTTCTGAGGAAGATTAAGGAAGAGGATCTGCCTGGGATTGATGAGAAGATAGAGAAGGTGTCAAAACAGATAAAAGAAAATAAAAAATTGTGTGAAGCTGACATCAAAAAGCTACAGGAGCATTGTGATGAGATAATAATGAGACTGTCAGAAATCAGGAAAAATTATGAACAGGAATTGAAAGAGAATTTGGAGAAAAGGAATGGAAAGTTGGAAATTGCAAAATCTGGGTTAAACAAAAAGAAGGAAACAATTGCAGAAATAGTTAAATTCATGGAAGAAAACAACTATACCATGTCGGATTACGGTTTGATTGACAACTACAGAGAATTGACACCACTCATGTCTGGCCTGGATGTTGATATGAAGGACTGTACACATTCAGTGAGATTCAGTAAAGGAGAAATTAGCGATGAGGTACTGGAGAATATGATTGGAAACACTCAGGATTTAGATGATATCAGTTTGACTGAAACAAACTCATTTAAATATGGAGAGAAACCAGTCACTTTATTGGAGGCGTTGTATGAAGATCAATGTCACGTAATTCAATCAGGGTCAGCTTATATTGAACAAGTAAACAAAGAAGGGGAGAAAAAAGATGAATTTTATATCCCCTTCCTTAATGACATGTGTTTGAATGATAATGGTGAAGCTTATTTTACTGGTTTTAATAACAATTCCAATTCCATTAACTGTTTGTCACCATCAGGATCTGTCTCTACAGTCATCAGTACAGATCCACTGGTACCAGGAGGAATCTGTCAGTCAGTGGACGGTGGACTACTGGTCAGCTTGAGAGACAATTGCAAGGAAGCAGATCGCTTTAAATTAGAGTCAGACAGCAGACGTCTGGTGAGACACATCACAGTGACAGGTGACGTCATCCGTGAGTATGAGTACCAGGAGGACGGTCACACCAGACTGTTTACAATGCCATTCAGAGTCAGACAAAACAAAAACAGTGATATCAATGTTGTGAATCGTACAAATGACAGTACAGGTGAACTAGTGATTATGTCTACTTCTGGTCGTATGAAGTCTGTCTACCTTGGACAAAACCTTTTAGAGCACTTTTGGCCAGGTGATGTAGTGTGTGACTCTCTCTGTAACATTCTTGTTAATGATATGAACAATAAACAGATCCATTTACTGGGTCTTGACGGGGAGTTCCTGAAGTTCTTACTGACAGACAATGATGTGTACCATCCAACCAGATTATCACTATGCAATTTTACACTCTGGGTGGGGTAACGAGAAGGACTTGTCAAAGTGTTTCAGTACAGAAAAGAATCTGACAATAAGGTTTAGTCCAGATGTCTTAGTGTGTAGCATTCGTTTTGCTGAACCACCTAACAGATTCATGTCCCGAGTCCTGATTTTGAGTTTTAGAAGTTATTACTGACAATAACGTGATCCTTCCATTCAGAGTTTTACTTTTCTAGTTTGAACTGAGGTTAGGATACAAAATAGGACTTGTACCTGTTTTTCAGTACTGAGTGTAAAATTTAGTACATGTAATTTACAGAGAATGTATTGTGAGAAAGATATGGAGATAACGAACAGTATTCAATCTCAAAGTCCATAAAACAATACAAAATAAGAGCAGAGCAAATACGGACCCCCGAAACAACAGAGGTGGGATCAGGTGCCATGGGGGAGTGAGCATCCCCTGCCGACCGGTCACACCCGCCGTGTGCTTCTTTTCTTGATCAGGAAATAACGGAAAAAATCCGTCGTCAATTCAGTGTATAAATGATGGACTAACCATTGGTATGAAAAACGTCAGTCAGCATTTGACTCAATGATTTTGAGTTTTAGAAGTTCTTACTGACAATAACGTGATCCTTCCATTCAGATTCTTACTTTTTTAGTTTGTACTGAGGTTAGGATACAAAATAGTACTTGTACCTGTGTTTCAGTACTGAGTGTAAAATTTAATACATGTAATATACAGAGAATGTATTGTGAGAAGGATATGGAGATAACGAACAGTATTCAATCTCAAAGTCCATAAAACAATACAAAATAAGAGCAGAGCAAACACGGACCCCCGAAACAACAGAGGTGGGATCAGGTGCCATGGGGGAGTGAGCATCCCCTGCCGACCGGTCACACCCGCCGTGTGCT